>JAIUZE010070403.1:0-87827 GCA_022085475.1 Heliosperma pusillum
AATCAACTTAAGATCAAATTAATACTTTCTTTAATCGTTCTTCATCGTTCTTCGTCGTTCTTCATCGTTCTTCGTCGTTCTTGAGCAAAATCGTCATAAAACCTTCATTTCTTATTCAAATCCTTCCTAACTTATATTTCTAGAATCTCCTCTTCGCTCTCCATCTTCAAGTACGATTTATTTTCAATTCCGACAAAATCGTTTTCAACTTTTTAATTATGGAAAATCAAGTTTAAATTCTAATAATGTTTTTCTTGTCATTTCTTATAGGGGAAGATTTTGAAGACGAGTTTGGTGACTCGTATATTTTGGGAGAAGATTAGTAGGCGGGTTTCTTATTTTATACTCCTTATTTTGATGCTACTTGATTTTGCTAGCTAAGGTAACGATTCCGAGTTACTCGACGATTTAATGTTACATAGCTTTTGTTTCTTTTGTTTTTGGTTCATCTTTCGTTTTTGTTCATGTTATTATGAGTTATGGATTTTTACTAGTAACATGATAAGTGGTTATGATTTTCATGTTGTATGGTATTTTTAATATGTTAGTGTTCTTGACATATTTTTATGATTTGTTCAAAATCATGATTTTTGTATGGATGGTTGTTAAAATGGTTGTTTGATAATTAAAACATGTTGGAATTAATTTGTTGTTGTTTGTTGTTGAAACCGTGTAAGGGGCCGTGTAAACCAGCCCAAACCAGGCCAGTTCAGGCCGGTTCAGGCCGGTTCAGGCCGGTTCAGGCCGGTCCAGGCCGGTCTGGGTTGGTCCATGGTGGGTCCGTGAGTTGGCTTGGGAGTTGTGTCGATGTTTGATTGTTTTGTTGTTGTTTTGACGGGTTTTAAATATGTGAAACATGCGGGAAAATATTAAGAAACGGTTTTAGAATTTTTAATCAAAATAGCCCAAACCAGGCCCGTGGGCCCAGTTCAGGTCCGGTTTGGTCTCGGCCCAAATCAGCCGTGGGTCCCTCTTTGGGACTTGTGACGGTTTTTGAGTTCAATGTTAATTATCGTGGTTGTAATATTAGCAAGTGAGAAATGTTAATAAGAAAATATGTAATATTAAAAGGTTTTTCATAAAATTATTTCTAACATGTTAGAAATGTATAATACGAGATGGGGGTTAATTGAGTCCTTTAAGTCAGCGGGTTTTTGGTTAAGAATTAATAATTCAACATGTTAGAAATAGAATGAAATAACATGAAATGAATGTGATATTCTTATGTTCAAGCCTCGATGGATAAGACTCTGTTTCTAGCCGGTTTGACCAAACGGGTTTGGTCAAACTAAGATCTAGTCAGCCCCGTTTTGACTGATGACCCGTCGCGGGACTCGGGTCGGGGATTTGTCTTCAAGTAAGGTTTTATTTAAGGAATGAATGAATGAGCCTTAGTAGATATGAGGCGATATGATATTTGAATATGATTTATATATACAATTGGTCACATGATAGGAAGTTTTTCCCGTGACTGTTGATTGTATGATATATGTCGTGTTGACTAAGTACCCATAGAGAATTATGAGTATATGGCGTCTTGACCATTCTAATTCTAAATGAGTATCTTGGACCATGACATTGATAGGCCTTACTATCTTTAACGAGCATATGGAGTTTACAGCTTGATAGCTTTTGTGTTCCCGGCTTGGTGGATCTCCAAGTCGGGGCATGGCTGCCATTGATTCCACTTTGGCAAATGGAGCCAGCTTTAGTACTAGCCAACCCTTTGGTGGATCTCCTTAGGGGTACTCATGTGATTGTATCATGGGTATTGGATGCGATGGATCTTCGCATTTCTCTAGGTCTGCGCAGTCTAGGTTTAGGGTAGAGTGGTATCTTGGCCATGTTATTAGGGTAACCTCTGAGCTAAGATATGTGCTTTGGATCTGGGCCATGTTATTAGGGTAACCGCTGAGCCTAGATGTGTGATTTGTATTTGGGCCATGTTATTAGGGTAACCGCTGAGCCTAAATATATAAGTATATCCTACCTCGTGGTATAGACTCGAGTTACAGAAGTCTTCTATTGACTGTACTAAGAACTTATGCCTGTTTGTAGAAGTATTGGTCTTTCATGTTTGTAGGATTCTATGAATCTTAGAAGGTGAGATGCAAGCCGGCTAAGGTTGATAGAGTTTGGATTACCGGTTGTTAACTGATTCACATGATTACGTGTTGATTAGGGTTTGAGTGTATCATGGTCATGTTAACGGTAACCTCTGAGCTAGCATACCAGCTTCCCTACCTCGTGTTATAGATTGTTAACGGTTTCACATGATAGCTTTTTACATGCTAGGTTATTTGTTAGTTATCTGTTTCATAACATGAAAAGCATATCATATATGTTAAAGTTTTTTATTTTCCATATACATTGCTTTTATGTTATTCATGTTTTATTAAACTTGACATTTCGTGGCTGGGAGAACTCGGAGTTACTCCCCACTGACAGTGGCTTCCGTGTTTATATTTAATGCGGTTGGCAGGTTTGTGATGCATACTTGGGTACATTGACGAGCTAGCGAGCGAAGTATTTACCTTGGACCTATATTCGGTTCTTAGATTGTATATTATTTATACACTCTTTTATTTCCGTATTTTTACGGGAGATATGTCTCCCGTTTTGGATAATTTTTTGTATAATATTATTTTCCTTTTGTTATGAACCTTTTTATTTATGACACCTTTGTTATGATGAATATATTTAATAGTAGGTTCCGGTTTTAAAATTTACCGATTTTTACTAAAGTGAACCTATTAGAAACGTATTCTCATCTCTTATTTATTTAAATTACTTGTTTATTTTTCCGCAAATTTGAGGGTGTCACATACTTCTCCTGTAGGAAGGTAATAGAGCCAATCCTTTAGAGAAAAAGAGAAAAGCCCTTAATTGCAATTGCTCATCGGTGATATCATTTGGTTTCATGCTAGTACAAACAAGGTGGAATTCATTCAAATGCTTGTTTGGATCCATCCTCCATGCTTGTCCCATGGAATTGTGGGAGTTGGTGAATAACTCCGCATTTGAGCTCAAAAGTGGCATTCTCCTCTCAAGCCGGAAACAACGTAATGCATAGAGGAACTTGAGAAAGCTCTGGGGCGGTAAGTTCCCTCATGGTACGACCGCGGTTGACATTTTCCCCTTGGTCTCCCATTTCAATGTTGAGAGGGGGTGGTTCTCTTCTTATGCCACCTCCTAGTATGAACCCTACAAACTCTACACCACAACACACAATCAAAATATCCACACAAAGATAATCGAAATAAAACAAGAAATAAATCTAAGATGAAAATTATGGTACTAAAATACAAATGCAATAAGACTAACACAAATAGTCTAGAAACAAAACTAAAAGATTAGCAAAACCGTTACCTTCCCCGACAAAGGCGCTAAAAATTGACTCGCCTAAAACGCGCTATTAAAGACGGACAAATTAACTATTTATAACCTCACTAATTACCTACTAATTAAACTAAAGTAAAGTGGAAAGCAAGGGTCCAACCCAAGGGAAAAAGGGAATGTAAATGTGTAAACAAAAGTGTAACTAAACTAATTGTGCAAGTGACAAACAATATGTAAAAGGGGGGGGGGGGGGTTTGGTTTCAATTCAAAACACATAAAAATGTAATCAAAGGCAAACAACAATCAAATAGCAAGATGAAGATTTATCAATTAGAGACAAACTTAACCCAATCCAATAGATGGTCCTCAAAAATGGTTGATCCTTGACTCAATCAATCCCCTAATTAATTATTATTATCTTATTGTGAAGATTACTCTTCTAAACCTCCGTAATAGTGGTAAATGACAAGGAAATCACACTTAATCATCAACCCAACTTAGTAATCATTCCAAGTAGAAATCACATACATTGGTTCAACTAATAAGAAGATAAAAGCATGAGAGGTTCAATAAGAGCAATTAGGCACAATAAACACAATTAATACCAAATTGCAAGTTAATCCCTCTCTTGTAGACCAAGTTAGAGCATCTCCAATGGTAAGCTAGTTGCAACTAGCTTACCTTTGCCACATGGGATTTTCAAGCTAAAACATTTTTAAGCTACAAACTACACCAATGGTAAGCCACTAGTGTTGTGGTTTAGATGGGCCCATATATCAACTACCTTCCACATAACTCATTTAATTAATACATTTCATTATTTTACCTAAAAAAAATTAAAATTAAAAATACTCATTTAATTAATACATTCCATTTGAGCTACTAGCTCCATGGGGCTACTAGCTCAATTTAAGCTAATCTAGGTGGAGCTCTCCAATGGTCAAGCAAATAGCTTGCAATTTTTTTTATTTGCAAGCAAGTCCTTTTGGTGAACCATTGGAGATGCTTTTATGAGGAAACCACACTCACTAACTCAAATACAAGGAGTTGCAAAAATAGAATCACAAGGAAATCACACTTAATGATTCTATCAACAATAAATTAAGGAAATGGTAAGATTAAGATAACTAGGAAATCACACTTAATTACTTTAATCAAACAAGTTTCCAAATCCAACAACATAAATACAAGGGATTAACCATAATAACAATAATTAGGGAAAGATTTGAAGTCTTACAACCAAAAGATTAAACCCAAATAAAGATGATGATCTCCGAAATACAACTTGATTATTTGTTTCACAAGCCAAAAGATGATGAAAACCTAGTGTTTTCATCTATATATAGTCTACACATAATAGAGGATTATTGGGATGTAATGTGGTGAAGGCCCGTAAGAAAACATAGCAGTTTTCAAGGAGGACGCACGATGCGCTTTTGTCATCCCAGGAGGGCGCATGGTGCGCCTGGGATATTGTCTTCTCCTTTTTTATTTCTTCTTTGTTCTTCCTTTGGATGACTTTTGACTTGCTCTTGCATGAGTTGTTTTCTAGCCTTACTTGGGACTTAGTTGAGTCACTTGTACCACTTTAAAGTCGCTTAAACTTCCATTATGCTTTCGATGCTCGGAAGTGGTAGTAATGGACGAAATCCTTCAAAACCGCTCCACTATATTGCCTTATTGTCCTAAAAACTATTAGGTTACCCGGTAGAAATGTGAGCTATCATCGAATAATATCTCCATATCGCTTTTTGGAGTTCTAATTTTTTATTCATGGATCAAATAAGACAACCGAAGAAGCATAGGGGATAAAATGGTGTTCCAAAGTGGGTGAGAGTGGGAAAGAAGAGTGATGGCGAACAAGTTAATAAGTGAAATGGGTCTTCCAAAGTGGATTGCCAACGTCTTTGCTGCCCGCAATATAATGACTGCTAAGGTTGCATCTCTTTTTCACATCCAATAATTCTATTTCTTTGAATTGAATCAATCAATAATTCTTGATATGTTGTTGTTGTAGGATGCACTTTCTGTAACTGAGTTTGAATTGATGGAGTTACTGGATGTCGGGTTCGAAGATGTAACCTGTGCAATTGCACGTATTAGTCAAATGGTTTGCCCTCCATTTGAAACTGTAAGCTTTCATTACCCTTTCTTGCTTTCGCTATTCCACTCTCTCGCTATTTTTTTTAATGTTACTTCCAATTATCGGCCTTTAGGCACTCTCACTATTGGAGCATCGACAAAAATATGAATACTTAGCTGGCCATTTACCCACAACATTGAAAGGTCTAGACGATGCATTGTGTGGTGGGATTCCCTTTGGTGTTGTTACCGAGCTTGTCGGTCCCGCTGGCATTGGCAAAACACAAGTATGTCAATTCTTAGAGCATAGTAATTCTTTTCGAATCATAGATCATCTAACTTGAAACATCTGTTTATATTGCAGTTTTGTCTGAAATTGGCGCTACTGGCTTCACTTCCAGCAACTTATGGGGGTTTAGATGGTTGTGTGATTTACATTGATGTGGAATCCAAGTTTAGTTCACGAAGGTGGATACAGTTTCTCTTTAGGCCATGGAGTCGCCTCGTGCTTTACAGTAGAGTAGAACCCATTTAAATTGTTGACTCATCATGCAGAGACTGCAGATTTCATTAGTTGTTTTTAATTATTTCACTAGTGTTAAATCGGAACGTTCATACTGGCAAAGCTATCGAAGTTATTCTCTCGTAAATTCTCTTGTGGTGGTTAGGATGATTGAAATGGGATCAAAAAGCTTCCCTGAAGTCTTTTATCACGAAGGGATGGCAAAAGAGGTAAATTTGGTTGGAACTTTAGTAACATGGATATTGATTGTCTTAGGAATTAACTGCTTTTATTGTGTCATGAATGAAGATGGCTGGTAGAATTCTGGTCTTGCAGCCAGCTTCACTTGCTGAGTTTACTGAAAGGTATTATTCAATTCCTTGTAAAAATTTCGAAGCTCATCATGGCCGGTGTCTTTTTCTGATATTTTTCAGGTAACAGAAGCTCGGATCCTTGTTACGAATGAGTTTCATTACACGTATCAGATTAATTGATTAGAATTGAACAAAAGTAACCGGTGCCTGTTTCGAAATATCATGTGAAAGCTCATATGAATGTTCCCAAGGTCAAAACCCTTTTTTCTTTTAAATCAAAAGTTGAAATTTTGGGAACCTCACATTTTAAAAGCTAAGCATGTCATTATGACTTTTGTTATGCTCATATATCCACATATGTCACTCTATTTTTATTCTTTATATAGACAAAACTCGAAGCGAGTTTGCTCCTGATTTTACCACTTCATACATAAGTAGTTATTGATGGTGGCTATGTAGGTTAAGGCAACTAAGGTTCATGCCATGCACATAGCCCGGGATAGAATCTCTTCTTACATGTAAATCTTATGGATATTAAAGTGTGCACAATTAGGCCTTATTCCCAGTAGGACTTGGGGTCAGATGTCATGAATCGCTGTACTGTCACTCGAATTTGCTCCTGTCACGGTTTTCCCGTATTTTCCTGCCTTGTACTTCTCATTAATGTCAATTTTCCTACATTCTTCCAAAATTTTACAGGGTTCTCGTTTGCATCAGTTGCTTATTGACATAGTTTATCTGGATTTTCATAGGACTTCCTTAATGTTATTCTCCATTTTGTCCAAGTCGAATCTACGAACACATCTGTGCTACAGTCTTTGGCCATCTTAGCCAAAAACATGTAGTTGGTTATTTCCTTTAAGGTTCCACAACTTGATTCTAGGATCTACTTGGGGCTTTCTATCCTTGAATATCTACTACCTTGTAAATCAAGCAGCCGAGGTATATGTTGAGTTTTTATACTCTTGACAAGGCCTTTCAAGTACATAATTTTCATGCTGTTAGCCAGAACTGGCAACAGTATGTGAGATCCTCCAACTTCGTACCTCATAAGTAGTTTGATGCAAAAATGCAAATTAAGATTCTAAATTTGTGTCGTGAAAGAAATTTACAGGGTTTGGTAAGGCACTTCACTTGATCATGGTATGGATAGTAAAGTTTTCTACTTTCATGGATGATAATTGCACGGGCAATTATATAATCTTTTTCTAAAATAAGTTTAAAAAAAGAATTATCTTTTTGGGTTGGAATAAAACTTATTTAACGAAATGGTGTCCACCTTGGACAGGGAATCCCAAACCTAAACCTACCAACACTTTGTTGACCAATCTCCTCCTTCCTCTCCCCTCACCTTATGCTTGGGCATTCTCCACCTTCAACTATTACCCGTACCAACACCACCTCGCAGCCACCAACAAAAATGTCCCCACCATGAACACCGATATTCTTTCTATTTCACTTGAAAACATCCTTCAAAACTCAAACCACCACCTTAGGATATTCCCAGGCTATCGTTTTGGGTCGACGACGATACTCCTCACGCTGAATGTTGTCGATGGGTTGAAGAGGGAAGATGTTCATCAAATTTTGATGGTAGGGATGGAGAGAGAGGAGCAAATCTGCGAAATTTAAGCTTGGTGGGACGAGCAAAGGGTGTGGTTGGTGTCGACGATCAGTGACAAGGTGACAAGGTGGTGATGTTGACAAAAGAGGGTGTTTATGAGTGTTGGTGGCTCACACAGTGAGAGAGTTAAATGTGTTGTGGAGAGGAGAGAGAGTGTTTGGGTCCAGATGAAGACATAATAGTTGTGTGGTCAGTGGGAGTGGGAGAGGGGGATGATGGGAGTGGTGGGTGGGTGGTCAAACATCAAAGGATCAATGAGAGTGGTGGTTCGGGGCGTGGGATAGTGGCGTGAATTTCAATGAAGGAGTTTTATTCCAATCCAAAACGGTAATTTTTTACTTTTATTTATAAGGTTTAAAGGGATACTTTTACTTAGTCTACTTATGTGTGCATTCCTAGTGTTAGTTTCCTTCATACAATTATGGACATTTGAAAAGACTTCTTATTCCCACATTTCTCGTGGGCCCATGGTTCAAAATCTGGGTATCCGTCGTAGTCGCAGTTACGGTATAATCGATCATCGCGGACGGATCACGGTGAATCTCGGTAAAATATCGGGAGATATCTCATATCGGCTTGGTGAAAATCGAACATTACTCAGCCGATACGATACAACTCGGCCGAGATTTTGAACCACATGTGGGACACCTATTTACTGATATTAGGCATGCACAATTTCGTATAACTAAAAAAATAAGCTTTCTAAAACATTTTACCTCTAAAAAGCATCTTCTTATTAAATGCTTTCTATTTAATAAGGAAACTAATATTTTTGATTAAATTGTTATATTTTTTTATTAACATTAACACTTTCATCAAATTAATATTATTTTCACTAAACTTTGAGCTATATTAAAATAAAATAAAATAGATGTAAAACTGAAAATTGTGAATTCTTTTATTGACGCTATTATTAGAGAATACTCCGCATAAAACAAAACTAAAACTTATATTATTAGTTTCGTGACATAACAGATTTGAAACAATTTATAAATTGAAATTCTTAGCTTTGTGATATAATTTTTTCTCGCTAAAATACATCTCATCACATTACTATCTTGATTAATGTTCAGTTCTATGTTTTTATTTCTCAAAACAAAGTATAAGGATAAGAAAGGTGAACAATTATTAAGGTACTAATTTATATAATTATTATACTAAAAATAAAAAAACTTTATATACCGTGCATGTATTACACGAGATCTAAACTAGTACGAGTACTTAATTACTTATAGTGTGATTTTTCGTCATTATCTAAGTACTGATAAGGCGTACTCCCTCCATTTATTCTATTTCTTCCATTTTGAAAGTGACATGATATTTAAGGAAAATAACAAGTCCCGTGCTTCTCATAAATTAAAGTCCTGTGCTTCTCATAAAGCACCACTGTACTTGTGCCCAATGCCTTCTCACACTTACTGTTAACAATGTGATACATACTTCAATGGGTCATTTGAAGTTCTCTCTTATCCAACTGTTTTTTTATACACTTTTCAAAGTCCTCACACATTCTTCTGAAAACTTTGCTCAAATCCTCTCTTATCTATTGGAACAAGGGAAGTATCTGCTACCCCTTCACACAACCCAATTTAGTTTGTTTATGTTTTACTTCATACCGTTCACGTAAATGTAATCAAAATGAATGAGTTACTCATCTAAATCTCAGCTTGCAGCAAATGAAAGTTTCTGTGTTGCAGAACAAAGTGAAGCTTCTTGTTATTGACAGCATGGCAGCTCTTATTTCCGGGTTAGTATTCTTTCAATTTTTCTTATCCTTATCCTAGATGATCCATGAGTAATTTGTCATGTAAATGCTTTCCTAACGGAACATCGTGTGTTTTTGAGTTATCTGGAGCATGTCCAATTGTAAAGTATACATAGCTAGGCTTTTCAATTTAAGGATTTACTATTACCTCATAGAATTGACAGAAGGATATACAAAGCTCCTTAAATGTGGGGCGGCTATGGGAGTTTTACTAATGACAAATGAATTCATACTGGGGTGATTTGTTGAATGATGATGCATGTCCTAGAGTAGAATTTTTGGATTGACAACATAATAATATATGAGTTGCAGAATCTTCTCTATGTTGTACCTGCGTCTTTGAGTCATTTTAGAATACTACTTTCCTCATCTAGCAACTGCGGAATTTTTCGTGTGGCTAACTGAGAACACAACGGCAGTTGCTTTCCTGGTCAGTATTTAATTAATGACCTTTTGGGCACTTATAGTTGCTTCCCTGTTTAATATTTTAATGTTTCTCAAATCATTATGAGATGGCAATGTGAAGGAAACATGACGATCACATGCTTTTAAATTAAAGAGTTATATGATGCTGCATGACAACATCTTCATGTAGGTGGATTGCAACAATTGGTTTGGATAAACTCAGATTCCAGCATCAAATTATTTCATAGTGTTTATTTTACACAATTCTTAGTCATGATCTTTTCTTAGAATCCATTCGTGTGCATCGAGGCGAGACAGTTGGTAGATATAGAGCAACTAATTATTCTTAACTACCTGTTACGGTCTATGTATTCCTTTTACAGGGAGGGTGATCTGAGTAATCGTAGACAGAACACACTTGGTTGGCACATCTCTTTCCTCAAGTAATCCACTTGCTACTTTACCTTTCCCTAAATCTCCTCGTCCAGTGCTGTATACCCTGTTAGTAGAAATACACCCTAAATGTGCAGGTCATTCGCAGAGCTTTCACGAATACCCATTGTTGTGACAAACCAAGTTAGATCACAAAATCGGGATGGAGTTTCCTTGTTTTCCTTCCAACATACTACTGGTAATGATACGGCTATCTCTTGCTACTATCCTCCATTCTTTCTATTTTCCCAAATTTTAAAATGGTCTGTACTTAATGTGAGATGACAAAGTCAGGATGGAGCTTCCTTGTTATCTTGTACATATGTATTAAGGTTACTGGAAGCAGCTAATAGTGCAGTTTATAAATGCATTAAGTAGGCGAGTAATAATGTGGAATAATTCTGACACTGAAATCGGTAGAACACGAATCAAAGGGAAGGATCATCCTGAGTGAAACAGAAGCAAAAGCTACTGCCATAACCTCATGGTGCACCTAGCAATTATTTGGGTACTATCATTAGTAGAAGTACACAATGACTAAGAAAGATTTAGTGAAAGTTTGTTTATTTTGACACGCAATATACCGAGCATGTCCTCAACCAATTTGGATCCTCTCCATTTCCTCTCTAATACATTCATATTTTAATGTATATTCTCTCTCCATTTATTAAAACATTAAGTTTATGATACAACTACAAACATTAGATCGTCGCGAGATTTAGTCAGGGCCGTTCATAAGATATGGAGGTCCGTTTTTTGTAAGGAATTGAAGAGGATCCTCACCCGCATCCAACGTGACATGCTTTCTTTACTTAAGGCCAAAAACGTGGATTTGTTTCACATGAAATTGCATGTGGGGAAGTAAGATGAAAGTTCTTTCAGATGCAATATCGTTTATCTGTTCTCTAGTCTCCGAATCTCAAGAAGATGTTTATGATGATTACTTTAGCTATACTGCTGTCAACCTTCAGGCTATAGAAATTTTACATAATTTATTTCATTCATTCGGTACCTTTGAACTTTGGAGCATAATGCTATTTAGAATATGGTTTAGCCAATTTTTAGGATTTAAAAAAAGGTCAGCAAAGCTAGGTGCTTATATGTTGACAGCCTGACTGGTGGTCATAGAAGGGTCTGTCTATTGCCAATCAATTATTTATCAGTTGTGTATGATTAAAATTATGAGGGAACGTTTCTTCTCAGTCAAAGTTTCTAAGAAGGTTAACTTTTTATGCATCCATCACCCTACGTTCGAGCGCTTTGTTAGGATCAGTAAAATGCTATTACTTCAATGATTTTCTATATATTTTCCAGAATGATTTTTATAGTGGACTCGGTGTTAGTCCTTGCCTAAAAGTATAATCAATATTTAGTGAAGTAAGCTTTAGATTGAGAAATCAACACTGAAGTACCATGATATGACTTCCAAAAGCTCCAATTTCATTTAGGTGGAGCAAGACTGTAACTTATCTGTTTCTTCAGAAACTAGATGTTATTGAAAATACAGTTGATCGTCACTCCTAGCCGCCTCCCTAGTCCACGCAGAACGACAAGGGGATACACTTGTATGGAGTACAACGTCAATCTCTTTTGTAATTTGAAATGTCTAGAGTTAAAAGGATTGTATTTCGTGTGTATATACACTGTTTGAGAACCTCCTTATCAGATAACATTATCCTAAGGCCCAGGTACTTATTTTGGTTAGATGTGCAGTGCACATGTCAGATACCCCGTCAACGTTTGATTCGCATCTGATAGCTGCGTTAGGAATTCATTGGGCGCATGCTGTTAGCATAAGGCTTATCCTTGAATTGAGAGCAGGTGGGAATTGCTATTTTTGTTTTCAGTTTCTTTTCTACTTGTGATCATTTAAAATGCAAGCTTAGATTTTATCCTCCTCAGCATTATATCTTGAGCGAAAAATTATTATTGTGTCATTACTCATTACCCATTCATGTTCCTTTGTGCACATATGGTCATATAAATTTGCTTCATAAAGAACTGATCTGGAAGTAAATACCATTTATTACAATAGATTTAAATGCCTGCTAGCATGAAAGGAGGATCCTCTATAGATTTTTTTCAAATGCTAACTCTTTGTTAACTATGGAGTAAAATTCCTGAATTCCTGAATTCTACTTGGCAATATGCAAGCATACTCCTCAAGAAAGAAAAAAAATGTTCCGTATGGATTTTTCTGAAGGATGTTGGAACACATTGATGATTCATTGGCTTTTGCAGCTTATAATTGCTCGTCTTCTTTGATGCTGCAGGTCATAGGTTTATGAAGATCGCAAAATCTCCAATATCTCCACCTCTGGAGTTTCAATATCAGATAACTTCATCTGGAATTTCATTATTAAGTGATAATGGTGTAGAAGTGTCAGGATCGCATATAAACTCAATTCACTCACATGGTAAGTTATCCTCTACAAGTTGTAACATAAAGTCATAAACCATGTAGAAAAAAATGTCTATTAAGAAATTATCGCTTTAGTGTGTAACTAATAACGAAATAGGTTCCATAAATATATTTTGAAGTACAGAGTAGTCGGTTTGAGGCATACAGGTCATTAAATAAAGAGACTGGGTATGTGTTGTGCCGTTGTGGTTATATTAAGAAGTCATTATAAATGCATGTATTGCACGTGGTCTAAACTAGCTATAAATGCACGTTAAAGATGATCTGAAAATATGTGTTTTGGTTTTCCAATGAATTTTATGTGCATGTATTAACACTGATCTTGCAATCAGTCCTATATCTTTTACCCGGGTCGCAATTGTGAAGCTAATGAGTAGCTCAAATTCTTATCAATTCACGTTAAAGGTGATGAATTTTATGTTTCAGGTCACAAGGACATCATTAATTTTGGGGACTTAATGATGTAAATTCTTCTGAAGCTCAAAATATGTTTGGCTCATACATGGGATTGTCTCTTCACTGTGATTGAGCTTTGAGTCATGACTCATGAGTAGCTGCCTTGTACAAGCAACATATGAACTTGTATTCTATCTCAATTCCACAACACCGTTATTAACAGTCGTGTAATCTACATATCTGTCACTTGGATTACCAGTAAAAATTAAGTTTATTTGTTGTAACATGGCATTTTGCATGATATATTGATATGTGTTTTGACTGTTTGTGTTGCACCAACGTAATTTCACAAAGCACTTTCTCTATGTCTCATGAGGTGGAACGAGGCGGGTGGGGTTTTCAGCAAAAAAAAAAAAAGAAAAAAGAAAAAAAAAGCGGTCATTATGGGTTCGGATTGCCAGTCAAGTTGTACGTCACCTTGAAAATGGGCTAGTTCGGGTTTTGAGTTAACTTAATAGGTAAAATTACCGTACATTAATTTTATATTTATTTAAACTTTTTGGTAGGCTTATCTATAGCTAGACCTGGCAAAACTGACCCGACATGAATAACCCGACCCGATAAGGCTGACCCGAAAGCGACCCGGAATTACTTGACCCGAGGATGATCCGAAACCCGAATTGACCCGACCCGACCCAGACCCGACCCGAACATTGACTGACCCGAAAGAGACCCGACCCAAAATAACCCGACCCGAAACCACCGACCTACAGATGACCCAATTTGAAATGATCCTAAATGACCCAATATATTGTGATTGAGGTGATAATGAGACGAGACGGCCCACATGCAGTTCTAGCTCAGCTTGGTCCAAGTCGGCTCGTGCGAGTTTGGCTCGACGCGGGCTTGACTCGAAAACTAACTTGATCATTTTGACCTGAAAATGGCCTAAATAAATCGTATATGAATCTAAAATATCCCGACCCAAAATGACCCATACCCGAAATGGCCCAAACCCGAAGTGACCCAAACCCGAAACTGGCCCAAACCCGAAAGCGACCCGACCCGACCCGACCCAACCCGAAAGATTGAGCAAACCCGAGATGACCCGACCCAAATTGACCCGACCCAAACCCGACCCGTTTGACCCATTTGCCAGGTCTATCTATAGCTAATGAAAGATAATTACCTAGGTTAGACTAACAATAAATGAATGTAGTTAGAAAAGCAGGGGTCGATCACAAGGATATGGGAGATGCAGTGTATGTTGCCATGGAACGGATTCTATCAAGGTCTGGCCTATTGATGCGAGTTTAGTTGGTAATTTTTTTTTTTTTTTTTTTTTCGGGCAGCAGTAAAGAGACGTAAATACATTATGTTTTGGCTTTCGGAGCCATAGTTACATCCATAGGCATACAAAGTAAAAACAAATAATACATCTAATAATACTAGTGTCACTTTACGACTAGAAAGATAACTAGGGCCAGCTACATGGTGGTAGATCACAGTAGATCGGCCGCGAGCAACATCGTCCAAATCATCAGCAATATCAACAACTCCCATAGTCAAACGAACCGAACCAGGTGCACTTACGCCACAAGTGCGTAGAAAATAAAGGGGAAGGGCGAGCCGAGCAAGCTTGCCTTCAACGGAGAAGGTTCTCCTACACCATGGTGATCGATCCCTACAGTCCGAAGACCAACAACGAAAGAAGTCGAGCAATTTGATAAGATGAGACAAAGGGCTCCTCGTAACCGATTTCCCAACCAAATACCTCAGAGAAAGATTCAAGGTATAACCCACATTGACCAAAGTTATAGTCATAAACAACAACGCCTTTAGGAGGCTCTTATTCCGTAAAAGGTAAACATCAACACCTATGGGATCCGAGCCACACGTCTCCCCAAAGGAGTATTTATTAGACTGAGACGGAAAATACCACAACAAAAGACGAATAACCAAGCTAGTCCCATTGGAAAACCTCCAATATAGGGAAATTATTGATACTGATAAAATTAAAATTAAGATAAGGGACTTCATTGAATATGTTGGAGAACCACTACATCCAATCTACCCAACACCTCAAACCAACCCAAACATACAATCCAGACCGACATTCTAGCTCAAATTAACCCATTATGACTCAAATGTGGCCCAACAAACCGAGAACAAACCACCAAAAGGACGGAAATAGACCGGGTGATCCTCCAACTCCACCATCCACAACCAAGACAGAGACAACGGAGAGCAAAACAGATTACGACCGACTGACCGACTGACCAACCACGATCCGACCTCAGACAGACCCACGAAACCCAAGGAAGCCACACAAGACCACAAATACGACATGCAAGGAGAAAACGACCCCAAAACAAACATGCAAGGACCAATCGGTGGGGAAAGGGGCGGGGGGAAGGGGAACACCGGACTAGAGCATGCAATATTGCTAAGGGGAGGACTGACCCAAAACAAAACGTAAAACGACAGACACTAAAGACCGCCATGGTCAACCAGCAGACTTACCATTAGAGGTGGGGGAAGGGGCGAGGGGAAGGGGGACACCTACAATGAAAAGTCTACGACGACGACTTCTTGGGCAGCGGCGGCGACAGAGGTACGGAAGGTACGGAAACCAGCGGCGATCGGAAACACTAAAGAGCCAACCGTTGACAGAAACCAACAAGGTCGGGTGAACGAGGAACTCCGGTCATCGGACGCCAAAGGGGTCAAATCTCGGAGAAACAAAGGGACAAACCAGAGAATGTGTTAATCATCCGAGGAGTGACGGGTTCACCGGAGATGGGCTAAAGCATAGCCTCATCTCCGGTGAACGGATTGTAGGAGAAGGAGGGAAGATTGGTGGGTGAGGATGCAGTGGAACAAAAGTGAAGATTTTTGGGGTTTTTTTTGGAGAGAGAAAGAAGAGAGGGAGAGGCGTGAAAAGTTGAGCAAAAAGTTGTTTAGTTGGTAATTAAAAGCAATAAAAAAATGAATAATTAAAAAGATGAATAATTGACAATATAAGGAAGAATCTAGGTGTTTGGGATTCTAGATGGGTGAATGACTGTATACCCCCTAAGGTCATTAATCTTGGTTTCGAACCGCCGTCATCCATGTCAAACTTGAAAATAAAAGACTTAATTACTTCATCTAATGTGTGGGATTCTGAGCTTATTATTAACGTTCTATTCTTGGATGAGTGGACTATGAAAATCCTAGCCATCCCAATTTGTGAATCCTGTGAAGGGGAGTCTGCTTTTTGGATCCTTAACCCATCTGGAATCTATTATGTTAAGAGTGGGTATGGCATTACTCTTTTGAATCATTTAGATACTTACAAATCAAAAAAGGATAGGACAAGAATGGATGATAAGGATAAGTTTTTTTTTTTTGCAAGAATAAACTATGGTCACTTCCTAGTCCTAATGTGTGGAAAATTTTTCTATGGAAAATACAAGTGAGTTCTCTTCCAGTGGGATCCGAGTTCAAAACAAGGGGCATAGGAGACGATTTCGCCTGCCATTTATGCCGTGACCCGGACTCCATAGAGTCTCTCGAACATTTGTTTAGGGATTTTTCGTTGACGCAAAGAATCTGGTCTTCATCGGGTATATCCTCTGGTAATAATGGGACTGTGAGTCTTGGGGATTGGATTTTTAACTAGGTTTCTTACCTCCAATCTAGTGATCAATCAGGGACTTCTACTGTCACCTTTTTATCTATCATGTGGAGTAGTTGGTGTCAGAGGAACAATGCTCTCGTCAGAGGAGCCGAGTTCCTTGAAAATCTTTTCTTCTCTATGCAGCGGACTCTTGCACAGAATGTTGTGGCAGCGCTTTCAGACCAGGATACTATAAAGGATTCTTCTATTAATGCCTTCCATAGTCAAGACTAGTGTGATAGGAATAGCATTTCAGATGGTTTTCCTTTCTTTTTGATGGGGACAAGTGATTCCTGTAGTGCGGCACGAGCAAAAGTTAATGCAGGTTGGATAACTACGTTAAAGGCCTCCGTAGGGTGGGTGGTGTTCAATTCTGAGGGAGTTCGTATAAATTCTTTTTCTAAAAGCTTTATGGCCGAATCTCCATCTCAAGCTGAAGCGATAGGAATAAGAGAGCTACTGGTTTGGGCGTTGCAGAATAATTACCTTCACCTTAATGTCTTGTCTGATTGTCTGCAAATCCTGTATCAACTCGCTGGAGTGGAGACGACTCACCATATGATCAGGAACATCCTAAAGGATATTAATGTTCTTCTTCCTTTTTTTCATTGTCTTAGTTTTAATTTTATCCCTCTTAACCTTAAAAAGGTAGCCCATAATTTAGCTAGATCAAAATTGGGCATGTAATCTTGTCCTCTTTACCGTTGCCAAAAACAAGGAAGAATCTAGGGTATAAGTTCACACATGCAAACTAGTAAAAGAACAATGACAAATAAAGGGTAGCGAAGTCTAGTAATGTCTAGATCAATGGCATCCACCTCTCGGTTTATTGCCAACCTTAAAACAGGTCCTAGAGACTTTCGATCTTACTAGATCGTTATACTAATCACGCTTAGTCTAATTCTTATCCCAACTTTAGATCTCATGAAAGAAATTAACATGTATAGTTAAATAATTGTGCCACCAATCAAAGATAACAAAAGGAATCAAACATAACTTAGAAACAAGTACGACAATCGCATAACCCAATTCCAACAACAAAGAATGCAAATCTACATGAACCCCCTACACCCTAGATATATAAATTATAAGGGTAAAGTCGTGTCCCCTAAATCATAGTAAATCTAACTCAATGTTAACTAATTGTCAGCGGTAAGTAGGGTATCGAATCCATAGGGAGGCGGTAAAAGTATATTTGCTAATAACTAAGTCCGTCTTAAAGGTAACAATTTCTTGAAGTTTGGTTTGGAAAACTATAACTAATTGCAATAAAAGGTCTAGGGATCGGGTTCACTAGAATGTTATCTAGGAGGGAATTTAATCAATTAAAACGGTCAATTTAATTGCCTAAGGTCATAAGATCGGCCACTCAATTATGCCCTTTAGATCTAAGTCTAACATGCGATCGCTATCATTAAACATATTCTGTTCGATTGCGTAGCCTATATTAGTCTTAACCCGGTCGGTGATAAACCTAATATGCAGTACTAGTTAATTAATTCTGGCCAAAATCAATCTACTAGAGTTATAACAATAATCAAAAGATAACCATATGATTTCACTAAGGCCCTGTTCTTTTGGACTTAAAGGCACCCCCTTTAAGTTCAGTTCAACTCCTATAAGTTCAGTTCAGTTCAGCTCAGCTCCTATAAGTTTAGTTCAGTTCAGTTCAGCTCCTATAAGTTCAGTTTAGTTCAGTTCAGCTCCTATAAGTTCAGTTCAGTTCAGTTCAGCTCAGCTCTTATAAGTTCAGTTCAGAAAAGTTCAATTCTTACAAATTAAGTTTAGAAAAATTATACGGAATATATTATTTATGAAAACCGATATAAAAACATTTGATATTAATTATTGGATGCATACATTATCATTGAGACCGCTCGAAGGAATTGTAGAGTATTTCAACTATCGACATTCATCATTTTTGAATGAAAGTTGAAATGACATTTGGTCAATTGAAAAAAAAGTGGAAGAGGTTAAAAAATATGCCCCAAATTTCACAAAAGTATCAAATGTCTATTGTTATTTCTACATTCACACTCCATAATTTTATAAGGATACATACTCTTGGAATACGTATTATACAACATGACGTGAATATTCAAGGAACAATAGATTCATGCATGTTTGATGATAAGCGGAAAAATGCCATGTTCAAGGTACGAAACAAGATAGTAAAAAACATTTGGCGAGACAATAGATTTGTTGTTTTCAGTAATAGTGTAGATGAAGAAGAAAGTGATGAGGAAGATGATGATGTACCAATAGATAGTTAGAAAACGATAAAATATGTGATTTATTTTTTTTATCGTAATGTAAACGTAGTAATCTGTATGAACAAACCAATATATATAAATCGGAATAATGTTATTATCTTACCTTATGTTTTAAAGTATAATTTTTTTTTGTATGACAACCCTTTCCTAAAGATAATAATAATAATAATAATAATAATAATAATAATAATAATAATAATAATAATAATAATAATAATAATAATAAAATTAAGTTTTGTAAAGTTTAGATTCTAGAAGTTCTATTCAATTAAGTAAAATTAAGTTCAGAAAAGTTTAGCTCTTATAAGTTCAGTTTAGCTATATGTTCAGTTCAGTTCAGCTCCTATAAGTTCAGTTCAGTTCAGCTCCTATAAGTTCAGTTCAGTTCAGCTCCTATAAGTTCAGTTCACCTCCTATAAGTTCAGTTCAGTTCAGTCCAGCTCCTATAAGTTCAGTTCAGTTCAGTTCAGCTCTTATAAGTTCAGTTCAGAAAAGTTCAGCAAAATTCAGCCCAAAAGAACGGGGCCTAACAATCAATCAAGTAATCCCCCTTCTAAAATCCTAGATCCTCTGCAATGAAACTATTCAGGAAATAAGCTAAAACAATTATAAATTGAACTAAGCTTATACACTTGGAAATTGCTCTGTTTTTGTTTGGACTGGATGCTGAAAGAAGGGGATAGAACCTTAACCAAAGCACAAAGCCAATGGTTGAGGGTTGAACCTTGATCCCAGCACACATCTAAGGGTCTAAGCTCACTTCCAAGCACACAACAATGGAAGTCTTCTCAAGCACACAACCAAGAGATGTCAACAGAAACAATGGTTTCAGTTTTGTGTTTACTTCAAATCTGCCTTTCATTCATTGGAAATAAGCCTTATATAGGCAATGAGGATACATCTTACTCGTTCATTACATCCTAGGGCCACAATTGGCTAGCAAAAGAAACAGAAATGACAACTACATTGTTCAGAACTAAAGCAATAAAGTAGAAAAGCAGTTCTAATGAGACAATCTGACTTAATTGGTTTGTTTAGGTTGATCTGGTGAAGGAGTGGACTTTCAAGCTTGGTTCTTGATCCAAACTGAAGTGGGATGAATGCCAAAGGTTCTGCTAAAAGATCCTCGACCTGGTTTGATCAAAATGGGAAAGTTTGACAGTGACATTTGAACTACTGCAAAAAGGACTGAATTCTGGATAGTTTGAGTTTGTCCCTAAGCTAACTTTTTTTGTGTGCATTTCCTGGAGAAGAATCCCTGGACAAAGTTGTAGAGGACCCTCCCTAGGACTAAGATTGATGGCTGGTTAGGCTTGTTTGAATGTGTAAGGCCCCCATGGACCCTGTTTGAAAGACTGTGACTGACTGGCTTTGGCTGAGGGTTGTTACTGTTGTGTTAGGTTTGTTTTGTTGTTGGCTGGGTGTTGTTTTGGTTGAGGCTTGGGAAGTGGTTGGCTAGGTATTGTTCTGGCTGGTGGGGTGTTGTTTTTGCTGACATGAAATGGTGTTCACTTGGCTTGAATAAGGCATTGTCATATGGATTGAATAAGGCATTGTCATAGCTAGTCATGGTGTTGATTTCATTGTTGTTGTTGTCTTGAGCTTGTGTCTTGCCTTGATCATGTACTCCTGTTGCAACCTCCCTTTCTTGAAAAGGTTTTGCCCTCAAATATTCATCACCTTCATCATCTGATTCACCATGGTAGGGGCTCATGTCTCCAACATTGAAAGTACCATGGACACCATAGCTTCCTGGTAGATCCACTTTGTAAGCATTTGGGCCTAGCTTCTCCAATATTTCAAATGGTCCATCAGCTCTTGGCATGAGCTTGTTTCTCCTCTTATCTGGAAACCTCTCTTTTCTTAAATGCAACCATATAAGATCCCCTGCTTTGAACTCCCTTGCTTTCTTAGGCACTTTGGACCTAGCCTTGTACAACTCATTGGACCTTTCAATCTGCTTCTTGACTTGCTCATGAATCTGTATCATTTGTTCAACTCTTTTCTTTGCATCATAGTTTGTTTTGCTTCCTTTGACTGGGGCCAAATCTGTAGGCATGAGAGGATTAGTACCATAAACTGTTTCAAAAGGGCTTTTACCTGTGCTGCTGGAGGGAGCTCTGTTGAAGGCAAACTCAGCTTGTGCTAGCCTGAGGTCCCAATCTTTCAAGGACTTAGAAACAATACTCCTCAAGATCTTTCCTAGTGTCCTGTTAGTGACTTCTGTCTGCCCATCAGTTTGGGGATGGTGATAAGTACTAAACAATGCTCTGGTCTTCAATAGCTTCCACAAGGTTCTCCAGAAGTGACTCATGAACTTTGTGTCTCTATCTGAGAGAATGCTTCTAGGTACCCCATGTAACTTGACAACCTCCCTAAAGTATAGTTCAGCTACCCCTAAAGCATCCCCAGTCTTCTTACAAGCAATGAAATGTGCCATTTTGCTGAACCTATCTACAACCACCATGATTGAATCCTTCCCCCTTTGAGTTCTTGGTAGGGCTACAATGAAATCCATGCTGAGATCTTCCCATGGCTTGTTAGGTACTGGGAGTGGTGTGTAAGGGCCAGCCTGAAAATGTGCTTTGGCTAATTGACAAGACCTGCACCTTTTGAGGGCATCTTGCACATCACTAAGCATCCTAGGCCAATAGAACTGATCCTGCAAGATGTCATAGGTCTTCTGCACCCCAAAGTGACCAGCAAGGCCATTGGAGTGAACTTCTTTGACCAGCAATCCCCTATAAGGTCCCTTAGGCACACAAAGTTTGTTTCCATAGAATAAGTAGCCTTCCTGGGCTGTGTACTTGCTTCCTTTCTTGACTTGCCCTTCCTGATACACCTCCCATTCATGCTTGAAGTCTGGGTCTTCCTGATAGAGCTCTTTCATGAATTCAAACCCACCCACCCTTTGTTCCATGAAGGTCAACATCACAGATCTTCTAGACAATGCATCAGCTACAACATTGTTCTTACCCTCTATGTACTTGCTGGAGAATGAGAAGGATTGCAAGAACTCTACCCATTTGGCATGTCTGGGGTTGAGTTTATGCTGCCCATTGATGTATTTGAGAGCCTCATGATCAGAATGTAGCACAAATGGCTTAGGCTTTAAGTAGTGTCCCCAATGGTTCAATGCTCTCACAATGGCATAGAACTCCTTGTCATATGTGGAGTAGTTAAGCTTGGCCCCATTTAGCTTCTCACTGAAGTATGCAACATGCTTCTTCTCTTCTGTAAGCACAGCTCCTATGCCAAGGCCACTTGCATCACACTCTACCTCAAAGAGTTTGTTAAAATATGGTAGAACCAATATTGGAGATTTACACAATAGCTCCTTGATCAGGTTGAAGGACTTCTCAGCCTTCTCATTCCACTTGAACTCTCCCTTCTTCATGCACTCAGTAATAGGGGCCATGATTGAGCTAAACCCTTGTATGAACCTCCTATAGAAAGAGGCTAACCAATGAAAACTTCTAACATCAGTAACAGTTTGAGGAAGGGGCCATTCCTTGATTGCTTGAACTTTCTCAGGATCAACTGCTACTCCTTTCTTAGAGATGATGAACCCAAGGAAATAAACCTCAGGTTGCATGAAGGTGCACTTCTCTAGCTTGCCATACAATTTGTTCTCTCTTAGGACCTCAAACAACAATTTCAGATGCTGCAAATGTTCTCCTTTAGTTGAACTGTAAATAAGAATGTCATCAAAGTAAACCACCACACACTTGCCCAAGTAGGGTCTTAGGACCTCTGTCATCAACCTCATGAAGGTACTAGGGGCATTAGACAACCCAAAAGGCATTACCAACCATTCATAGAGCCCATGTTTAGTTTTGAAAGCTGTTTTCCATTCATCTCCTGCTCTTATCCATACTTGGTGGTAGCCCTGCCTTAGATCAATCTTTGTGAATACTTGAGCTCCACTCAACTCATCCAGAATATCATTAAGTCTAGGTATGGGGAACCTATACTTGATGGTAATGTTGTTGATGGCCCTACTGTCAATGCACATACGCCAAGTCCCATCCTTCTTTGGTACTAGCAAGGCTGGTACATCACAAGGGCTGAGGGACTCCCTTACATAGCCCTTGTTTATTAGCTCACCTACTTGAAGTTGGAGCTCCTGTGTGGCCTTAGGATCACTCCTGTAAGCTGGCTTGTTGGGTAAGATAGCTCCAGGTACTAGGTCAATGTGGTGTTCTATTCCCCTAAGTGGTGGCAGTCCACTAGGGAGCTCAGTAGGGAAGACATCACCATAACCTTCTAGGATAGACTTGACCTCCTCAGGGATATCAACCATGCTTATCCCAGTCTCCTTGGCAAGTAGTATGTACACAGGTTGTAACTCACTTAGCTCTTGTATTATTTCTGACTCACTTAACAACATGACTTCCTTGGAAGCCTCACTCATGGGGGTTGGGTTGATCTTTAAAGCAGGTGGTAAAGGTGCTAGGGTGATTTTCTTCTTCCCATACTTAAAAGTGTAGGTGTTGTCCCTCCCATAGTGAATGGCATCCCTATCAAACTCCCATGGCCTCCCAAGCAAGAGGTGACAGGCATCCATAGGCAGAATATCACAAAGACTTTCATCCACATACCCCTTACCAATTGAGAAAGGTACAACACAATGCTTATCCACCTTGATCTCAGCCCCTTTGTTTAACCATCTGAGTTTGTAAGGTAGGGGGTGGTCCTTGGTGGGTAGAGCTACTTTGTCTATCAGTGTTTTGGAGGCCACATTAGTGCAACTTTCACCATCAATAATGAGGTTACACACTCTACCCTTGATAGTACATCTGGTCCTAAAGATCTGGTGTCTCTGGTCCTCTTCCAAAGGCTGGGGTTGAGTATGCATTACTCTCCATGTTACCAAACTTAACCCAGCATCAGGCTCTATCAACTCCTCACTAGCTTCTACCTCAGGCTCTTCCATTTCATCATCACAGACCAACACCTCATCCTCTCCCCAATGAATTACTTCTAGGGTGCTCAGAGCTCTCTTAGATGGACATTCTCTAGCAAAATGTCCATATCCTTGGCATTGAAAACACTTTTTGAGGGGGTGGTTTTCCTTTGGCTTGCATCAACAGCCTTGCCTTTATCAGGGTTGAAAGGGGTCTTAATAGGAACCACAGGTTCTCCTATCTTGACTCCTACAAAGGGTTTGAAGGTAGGGGTTCTAGTAGGTGTCTTAGAAGCACTGGCCTTTCCCTTTCCCAACTTTTTCACCCTTAAGGACAAGTTGACAACTTCCTCAAAGGAGTATATATTTTGTAGCCTGACTTTACTAGCTATCCTCTCATCCAAACTTTCTAAGAAACTTGCTATCTTTTGCTCAGATTTCTCAACAACCTCACATTGCAGTGTGAGTTGTTCAAAGTCTCTTAGATAAGACTCTACAGGTCTTTGGTGTTGTTTCAGGTGAGTAAGCTTAATGAACATGTCCTGAGTGTAGTCCCTAGAGACAAACTTAGCCCTCATTTTCTTTTTCAGTTTGAGCCATGACTTAACAGGTTCTTTTCCTTCTCTCACCCTCAAGGTTTTCATATTTTCATACCATAGTGAGGCATAACCTTTTAGTTTCATGATAGCAACCTTAAAAGCCTTTCTATCAGTGTATCCTTTAAACTCAAAGACTCTTTCTACAGACCTCAACCAATCTAGGAAATCATCAGGGTTCATGCTACCTTGAAAGTCAGGGATTTCTACCTTTATGTCTTTGTCTTAGTGTCTGAGAAGACTTTGATCTGAGCCATCTGAGTCTGACATTTCAAATTGATCTACAGGTTGCCTCCTCCTTCCTCCATGTGAGAAAGGTGCTCCTCTTCCTCGACCTCTGCCTCCTCTTGTGTCATTGTTTTGTTGGCCCTCAAGAAGTTCATTGACAGACCTGGAGACTTCCATCACAGTTCTGACAAGACCTTGAACTGTGTTTTCAAGACCTGTAGTTCTCTCTTCACTCATGGTTGATTTTTGTGTTTTTATTGTAGTTAGGTAAATGAACTCACAAACCAAAGCTCTGATAACCAATTGCAATGAAACTACTCAGAAAACAAGCTAAAACAAACACAAATTGAACTAAGGTTATACACTTGGAAATTGCTCTGCTTTTGTTTGGACTGGATGCTGAAGAAAGAGATAGATCCTTAACCAAAGCACAAAGCCAATGGTTGAAGGTTGAACCTTGATCCCAGCACAAAGCTAAGGGTCTAAGCTCACTCCCAAGCACACAACAATGGAAGTTGTCTCAAGCACACAGCCAAGAGATATCAACAGAAACAATGGTTTCAGTTTTTGTGTTTACTTCAAATATGTCTTTCATTCATTGGAAATAAGCCTTATATAGGCAATGAGGTTACATCTTACTCGTTCACTACATCCTAGGGCCACAATTGGCTTACAAAAGAAACAGAAATAACAGCTACATTGTTCAGACTAAAGCAATAAAGTAGAAAAGCAGTTCACATAAGACAATCTGACTTAATTGGTTTGCTTGGGTTGATCTGGTGAAGGAGTGGACTTTCAAGCTTGGTTCTTGAGCCACACTGGAGTAGGATGAATGCCAAAGGGTCTGCTAAAAGATCCTCGAGCTGGTTTGTTCAAAATAGGTAAGTTTGATAGTGACATTTGAACTACTGCAAAAAGGGCTGAATTCTGGACAGTTTGAGTTTGTCCCTAAGCTAACTTTTGTTGTGTGCATTTCTTGGAAAAGAAATCCGGGACAAAGTTGTAGAGGACCCTCCCAAGGACTAAGATTGATCACTGGTTAGGCTTGTTTGAGTGTATAAGGCCCCCATGGACCCTGTTTAGAAAAACTGTGACTGACTGACTGTGGCTGAGGGTTGTTGTTGTTGTGTGAGGTTTGTTTTGTTGTTGGCTGGGTGTTGTTTTGGTTGAGGCTTGGGAAGTGGTTGGCTAGGTATTTGTTTGGCTGGTGGGGTGTTGTTTTTGCTGACATGAAATGGTATTCACTTGGCTTAAATAAGGTAGTGTCATATGGATTAAACAGAGCATTGTCATAGCTAGTCATGGTGTTGATTTCATTGTTGTTGTTGTCTTGAGCTTGTGTCTTGCCTTGATCATGTACTCCTGTTGCAAATTATGTCTTGAAGGTTTAATTTATTTTGTTGATGCATTTTATTTTGTTGAATGAATGAATGAATGGATGAATGGATTATTTTGGTATTTTTACAAGAGGTTGTAATTTGTATTGCTTAGTGTGGCCTTAGTAGATTGTGTTATCGTAATGATGGTAACATGGTCTTTGATGTATTTTGAGATCTCGAATCTCCCCTTTGTAATCTTTAATTATAATTTTTAAATTAGAATGTAAATAGGTTTATATTTTGTAATTTTTAAAAATTGTATTTTTGAGAAGACCAAAGACGGAGATCGAATAGCTCACTCCCGCTACATGGACCAAGATGGAACATCAAGTCAAGCTTCTAGGGTCCATAAGGATGGATTCCAAAGTGTAATTTTTGTTCTATTTTGATAGGATAAGCCACACTAGGACTTTGTACTTTATTTTTCATTTTTCCGTTCTTATTGTTTTTCTTTTGCATGATAGTTATTGCATTATATTCCGCCTAAACCAAACCACCTACTACTTAATTGCATGAAAATTGACTCATATAGATTGTATGTTAATTATCATGGACAACCAGATGTCACTCATTATTCTAAAAGCTATCATCTTAAATTATTCATTATGAAAATGCTAGATCATTCGTTCACTTAAATGAATAAAATTAAAGCTGATGGACCTTCCTCTAAAACCTAAAATTGAGATTAGTCTTTATAGGGAAAACTGCTATGAATCCCTTCTTCGTCGGTAGGCATATAGGACCTTACTCTCCATATGACCCCTTCTACGTTGGGTAAGTAGTATGTGTTGACCTATTTTACCTCAACATTATAGTCCGAGTAATATCTCGTGATTATGATGGACTAAAGATAGAATTTACAGAAATTTATCGACCGGGAATTCTAAAAGTAGAATTAGCCAAAAAGTTGGCTTATCAATTTACAGAAATTGAGTCTTGGGATCATTTATATAATACTTGAGGGAGGTCAATTGTATAAATGCAAGAGTCTTCGCATTAATCGGTTTTGCATTAGACTTAATTAAAACGATGAAAATGCTTATTATGTTTTATCTCCTTTTTCGCAGTGTAGCATTCATTTATATCGATAAAACTGTTATAACAAATGGCTGGACATGCTGATGCCCCTATGCCAAGTGCCACGCTCGCACGTGAATCCTGGCTTAAGATGTTCATGGACAACATGAATCAGTACACGCGACTGAAGAATAACGGGTCCAACTTTGCGGACTGGGAGGCTTCATTACGGAATGCTGCCATAGCTGACGGTAAGCTCAAGTACTTGACTGAGCCACTACCGCCTAACCCAGGCCCCAATGCAGGAGCCAATGAATCACTTGCTTATAGTGATTTCGTAATGGAGGCGGGTGCGATAAAGAACGTACTCATCTTTTCAATGGAATCCAATTTGCAAAGACGATTCATTGCCCAAGGTGCAAACAAGATTTTCACCACGCTCACTAACGAGTTCTCAAAAGCACCGCAGATCGTTATGTATGAGCTTACCACTCGCTTCTTTGAAGCGAAACTCCAGAAGGGCCAACCGGTTAGCCCACACATTCTCGATATGATCGAGAATCTCGAAAAACTGGAGGCACTTGATTGCAAAATCAAAGAGAGCGTGGTCATTGACCGCATGCTTCATTCACTTCATGATGGTTTTGCCCAATTCAGGGCAAATTACTATATGAATGATTTGAAGAGAAATCCTCATCAGCTACACTCACTTCTCATACAGACTGAGAAGGATCTGAAATTGAGTGGGAGCCTGAAGCAGGACGTTCTCATGATTGCAAACAAGGGTAAGGGTAAGGGCAAGGCTCAGGCTGACCTAGCTGTAGGGAAGCCGAAGTTCAAGAAGCCAGGAAAGGGCAAGAGTGGGCCTGGTGAGACTAGCAGTAGCTCACAAGGCAAGACAAAGAGCAAAGAAAACATGGAGTGCCACCATTGCCACAAGACTGGCATTGGAGGCGGAACTGTCCCGTGTATGCTGAAGACGTAAAAGCAGGCCGCGTCACTCCTGTTGGTATGTCTTCTTTTATTCATATGATTGAGATTAACCATGCAAGTTTCGGAACTTGGGTACTTGATACTGGTTGTGGTTCTCATCTGTGTAATCATTTGCAGGGCCTAAGAAACATCAGAACTCTCGAAAAGGGTGATGTGGACCTGCGAGTGGGGAATGGAGCAAGAGTAGCTGCCATTTCAGTGGGAACATATGTAATCCAACTCCCGAGTGGATTTGAGTTATTTTTAAATAACTGTTACTATGTACCCAGTTTATCTAAAAACATTATTTCTGTTTCCGTACTCGATAAGGACGGTTTTTCATTTGTAATAAAGGATAATAGCTGTATTTTCTCCTTTAACGAAATGATTTATGGTAAAGCAGTTTCCATGAATGGGATTTATGTTTTAGATCAAACCACAGATATATTGCATGTGAGTAATAAAAAGGTAAAGGTTGGTGACAAAGATCAAACCTATCTATGGCATTGCCGTATGGGACACATAAATGAAAAACGCGTGAAGAAGCTCATTGACAATGGGACTATCTCCCCATTTGACTATGCATCATTTGGCACGTGTGAATCATGTCTCATAGGCAAAATGACTCGAATTTCCTTCAAAGGTGTTGGAATGCGCGCTGCTGACCTATTAGGACTCATACATACTGATGTGTGTGGACCTATGTCAATCAACGCTAGAGATGGCTATAGATATTTTATCACTTTCACGGACGATTTGAGTAGATATGGATATGTCTACTTAATGAAGCACAAAAGTGAGTCCTTTGATAAGTTCAAGGAATACCAGAATAAGGTTGAAAACCAGCTGGGTAGAAAGATTAAAGCACTACGTTCAGATCGTGGTGGCGAATATCTTTCGAATGAGTTTGATCAACACCTTAAAAACTGTGGTGTAGTACTACAGTTAACTCCACCTGGAACACCTCAATTAAATGGTGTGTCCGAACGGAGAAATCGAACATTACTTGATATGGTTCGATCCATGATGAGTCACACGGTAGTGCCTGATTCATTGTGGGGCTATGCTCTTTTGTCAGCTGCTCTTATACTTAACCGAAGTCCGTCTAAAGCTGTTGACAAGACTCCATTTGAAATGTGGAAGGGAACAGTCCCTAACTTGTCCTTTATTCGGGTTTGGGGCTGCGAGGCTTATGTCAAGTGGAGACACGAGGATAAGCTCGGCCCGCGATCGGTCAAGACATACTTTATTGGTTATCCAAAAGGAATGTTTGGTCATTACTTTTATTCGCCTACCGAACAACGTGTTTTTGTTGCGGCTAGTGCGAAGTTTCTAGAGAAAGAGTTTCTCGAGAACATGACGAGTGATAGAACCTTCGATCTGTCGGAGATTCAAGAACCAACAACCGAGCAACCGATGGAGGAAGATGTTCCTTCATCTTCTGTTGCGGTTAATATTCCTGAGGAACCTAGAAGGTCGGGTAGAGTCTCCATACCTCCAGACAGATACATTGGTATGGTCGAGGAGAACGATAGAGACGATGTTTTGCTCCTAGAGAGTAACGAACCCGCTACCTATAAAGGAGCCATGACCTCTTCCGACTCAAAGCTATGGCTTGAGGCCATGCAATCCGAGATGGACTCTATGTATGAGAATGACGTATGGGATCTGGTTGATTTGCCTGATAAGGTTCGGCCTCTTCAGTGCAAATGACTTTACAAGATAAAGCATTCCGTAGAGGGACAACCAGACACCTATAAGGCACGACTAGTGGCAAAAGGTTTCACTCAAGTGCAAGGATTTCATTATGATGAAATTTTTGCACCCGTAGTCATGTTGCGTTCCATTCGGATAATCTTAGCGATTGACGCTTTTCATGACTATGAAATTTGGCAGATGGACGTGAAAACCGCCTTCTTAAATGGTTATTTGGCGGAGGAGTTGTACATGGTGCAACTCGAAGGTTTCATTGACCGTAAAAATCCTAAGAAAGTGTGCAAGCTTAAGCGTTCTATTTGGACTTAAGCAAGCTTCTCGGAGTTGGAATCATCGTTTCGACCAAGTCATAAAATCAAATGGTTTCACTCGATCGGTTTAGGAACCATGCTTATATGTCAAGTCAAGTGGGAGTAAAATCGTTTTCTTGATATTGTATGTCGATGACATACTCTTGATAGGGAATGATATTCCTCTCTTATCTTCGGTTAAGGTATGGTTAAAGAACCATTTCCAGATGTAAGATCTGGGCGAGGCACATCGCATATTGGGAATCCGTATCTACAGAGATAGATCACGCCGGATGTTATTACTCAGTCAGGAGTCTTATATAGATAAGATTCTTGAAAGGTTCAGCATGACCAACTCCAAGAAGGGGTATCTTCCAATGACGTCTGGGATGCATTTGAGTAAAGCTCAGGCACCCAAGACATCTGAAGAGGTCGAGTGCATGAGTCGAATTCCTTATGCATCAGCTATAGGATCGATCATGTATGCCATGATATGCACACGTCCAGACGTGGCATATGCTTTGAGTATGACCAGTCGGTACCAAGGCAATCCAGGTGAAACACACTGGATGGCTGTTAAAAATATCCTTAAGTACCTACGGAGGACTAAGGATGGGGTATTGACTTATGGAGGAGAGACTGAGCTTTGCGCAACCGGTTACGCAGATGCTAGCTTCCAAACGGATCGGGATGACTCAAAATCTCAGTCTGGATTCGTATTTACTCTTAATGGCGCTGCGGTCAGCTGGAAAAGCTCCAAGCAGAGTGTTATAGCAGAGTCTACGACTGAGTCCGAGTACTATGCCGCTTCAGAGGCTGCAAAGGAAGCTATATGGATGCGTCAATTCTTACAAGGACTTGCCATAGTTCCTAGTTCGAATGACCCGATCACCATCTATTGTGATAATAGTGGTGCCATCTTCCAGGCTAAAGAGCCTAGGTCTAGCAACAAATCTAGACATGTACTTCGGAAGGCTCACATGATCAGAGATTACGTGGAGCAAAAGGAGATAGTGATAGACAAGATTGCTACTGATGATAACATAGCAGATCCTCTCACTAAACCGTTAAGACATGATAAGCATGTAGGGCACGTTACTTCCATGGGAATTAAACGTGTTCCTGAGTTGTATTAGCTGTTTGTATGAATTAGATCCATCTTTTTCATATACTAATAATAACTTCATCGTATTGTTTTCATATTTTGTTTTTCATGTGGATTGTATGGACAACATTGAACACCACAAAGTGAACTGAATAACATTATATGTGTTTTGGTCCGTAATCGCCTACATGAGCTGATAACTCTGGCTATTATATTGTTATGTCGATTGATGGTGGGTTCAACGAGCCATAAGTCAAATTGTTGACTGATCGATCACAAATACGAGTTATAAGGATACCTCGTAGGACATTGTAACTCGTGACGACGTTATGGAGTCCTAAATGTTTAACAACATTCGGTGCCAGGTCGTGGATTGGACGTCCATAGTGTTCCTAGAGTCGATTCTTTTGACTATCGACTGTCTCTTGCGATTAAGGCAGTTTTTGGGTGACTTTGGTTTCTTTCTCACGGTCGACCGTAACAGGAGGCCAAGCAGATTTTTACTGGGTCATTTCATACTGTGCTTACATCTGCAGGATTCGAGTTGAGGAAAATATCCAACCCTTTATCAGGTTTTTTTATTTCTCAGGGCCACTCGAGGAGTAGTAACTGAAATGCATGGCCATGCTCGAATAATGATTCGTTTATCAGTTGAGTTACTCTCTAGTCGGGAAACCCACTCTTGATACTGATCACTTGTAAAATACGACCTTTGTGAATGCGGACTTTGCAAATTGTTTTACATTGAGTGGGAGAAATTTAAGGATATGAGAATCGGTTATCGCACATACACTTGTAAGGACAAGTGGAAGATTGTTGGAGCTAGTGTCCTCCACAGTTAGTGTGATAACAGCTAAGATTCACAGGATATACTTTGTATTATAATCAGTTGATTAACATTTATCGATAACGGTTGGCTTGCTAGATAAGTTTGACGTTATTGTCATACAAATGGCGGTGATCAACTGATCCCTAAAAGTCACACCTAAAGGATGTGTTTGAGAGATGTGATCATTTGAGAAAATAATCATATTGATGCCTTATTAAATGACTAAAAGGTTAGTCGATGTATTTGACTAAAAGGTTAGTCAAATGTGATGATGATACGATTATTTAATAACGATTAAATAATGTTAGCTGGTAATTGAATATAAAATGTTATATTTAATCAATGTATATAATGTTGGTCAAAACTAAATATAAACTGTTATATTTAAGTTGGCGGATATGTATTACACGATATTATTATAGTGTATTGGTCCGGCATTACTCGGTTTATGTAACGGTCCATTACTAGTAATAATTAATACATATTATATATTATGTATATAATAAATGAGATGCCAATTACCAATTATAGGTTGAGTTAAATTAGGAAACTAGGTTTTTCCCTTCTTTCCTCTTTATCACACGGTTTGAGGGAGTATTAGAAGGAGAAAAAAAAAACCCTAATGGACACTCATTCTCATGGCACACACAAAAGAAAAAGGAGAAAAAAAATTCTGATTTTTGCCTCTCTTATTCATCTTCATATTCATCATTAATATACACACAAAATTAGAAGTAATTTTGGGTATTCGTTCTAGCACGACGAAGGCATTTCTTGAACCATCTTGGGTGTTACGATTAGGAGAATACCTACTTTGGTATTTGTTCTTAGGCCTTTTACTAGGACCGAAGGTTATTTCTTAATCTATTGTTTATACTATGCAATTTAATTTATGACTAGAAATTCATATAGTTATATTTTCATTATAATCCGAAATTTTGTAAAGGGATGTAAACCGTTATTTCCCATAGTATCGCATGTTTTGTGACGGTTTTTGATATGTCCCACTTTGAGTCAGTTTTACACATGTTACGGTTTGAGCACTATTTGTTATGTGCTTTGTACTCTCATTCCCCTGGCTACCTCCACGTTCGTAAGGCTGGAGTGTCGGAACGAGGAGTGTATCCTTACTACTTAATTGCATGTGTTAATGGGCATAGACGTTGTTGGGAGGCGAACGCTTTGCGTTGATCGACCCGGCCATCAAATGTTGTATACTTGCGAGGTGGTGTCATTGCATGTAGCGTACCGTTTGTTATGATGCTTGTGCTCTTTTCTGCCTCTTTCGTGAAGGTTGACCGAATTTGGGGTACTCGGCGTCTATGATTGACCGAGTCTTGGATGCGAAACGTTTATCGCATGTCGAATCGGAAAATGTTATTTCGAGAGTCTGGCCAGGTTTAGACTAGGATCGGATATTTATATCGTCGTCCTACCGGGATGAAATTAGTCTACATATACGAAATGAATTGAATCGTGTATGCGTTCAGGGAAATGTTTATCCCGTGGATGCGATTTTAATCATACTAGCCATGTACAAAGTGCTAGTGCGTGTCATTTACCGTGAAAGATGTTGTCAACGTATTGTACGTTTGAATGGATGATTATATGATTGGTTATTTGTGATCATTGGATGACTTGGCATGGTTTGTTTGTCGAGTCTCAATCTTATCAAACTTATGCCGCTAACGGTGAGATGCAAGCCCTAGTGAGTGTATGGTTGCCTAAGAGTGTTATCCCCGAGTCTATCTATAGTATGATGGTTACGGATTTGTACTTCATGAGCTCTTATCTTTATATATTGAATTGCCTATTTATTCTTCTCGTATTTCACATGTATATCTATATATGCATGCTTCTACTTTCGTATTACCGTTTAAGTATGTTTATTGTGATATGGCTGGGAGAATCCGGAGTTACTCCCACTGACTGTGGCGTTCATGTTTTTTATGGATGAACAAGTTGCTTGATTGGATGGCTTTTTGCTTGTGGTATTTTGGGTTCGGGTGTGAGCTAGCGGGCGTTGGCCTGGATGAATCACCTCTAGACGTTGTTTAGCTAGTTTGCTAATAACCTTGATGTTTGATACATTTTGAGAGACTACGTCTCTTTGTAGTATATTCTATTTTAGTTTGTATTTATTTGACATTCCTCGTATTTCTATCTTGCATGTAAAAAGTTTTAAAAACACCGTATTTTCCGCTATATAAATCACATGCTTGTTATGTTTTATTTCCGCATTCGCGAGGGTTATCACAGTTGGTATCAGAGCTTAAACGCTCCCGACGCACACACGTGAACCCTAAACTTAAACTACTTGACCTTGAAATAATAAATGAGAGATGGGTAGAAGTTAAGGACTTTACCTGGTAGTCTATTTGTTTATGCTAAGTGTTAGGATTAACTTGTTTTGTTTTTGTTTCTTATGAAGATGGTTAGACCTCGAGTAGTAGAAAACGTTATGCTAGAAGCTCTTACGCAAGTGTTGAAAAATCAACAAGATGCGGCTATTGCTCAAGCCAACCAAGTCCCCCCTCGTAGAGAAGATAACCACCAAGGTGGCTACGCTTGGGTGGCTTGCCAAATAGCTAGGAGTACGATTATACCTTATGGTGGAGAGCCGGACCCTACCGAGCTATCGGAATGGTTCCGAGAAATGGAGAAGCAATTTGATTTATACCAAGTCCGTGAAGAGGACAAGGTAAGGATTGCAAAGCATTTCCTTGTAATGGAAGCCGATAAATGGTGGGCGATTACTAGTGCCACCGCTTCTCTTGAAGACGACTTCAATTGGGCTTGTTTCAAGGCTCTAGTTGAAGGTCGATTTTATCCCAAGGAGCTCAAGCAACAAAGGCTCAAGGAATTTATTGACTTCAAGCAAGGTAACTTGTCGGCACAAGACTTCACCACGGAGTTCAACAAGCTTGCTCACTTTGCTCCGAGGCTTATCAAAGATGACGAGGACCGAGCTTTCTACTACCGCAACAAGCTTAGTGCTTTACTCCAAAGCAAGGTGAGGAGAAATACTACTTCCTTTGGGGATTTATATGATGATGCTCTATGGGCCGAGAACTCCATGAAGGCTATCAAGGATGACGAATCCCTCTCCTTCCTTCACTCCTAGGCCTAATTTCTATGGGAAGAGGCCGTTTACTCCGTCTTCCTCCAACTCTTATGCTAACAAGAGGAGATACAATCCTCCTCCTAATGCAAGTGCAAGAGCTCCCGCTCCTTTCATTCCCCGAGCTACTTCTAATGTGGCTCATAGGCCATATGCTCCTCCTCAAGCTCAAGCTCAAGCTGAAGGTCGTTTTTGCAACCGTTGTAGACTTCCACACCACCCCGGTGTAGCATGTTACAACCGACCTTATGTTTGCTTTTTTTGCCAAAAGAGTGGTCACCGTTATGATGATTGCCCCGATCGTAAGTTGCCCCTTCCAATGGCCAAACCTAAGGGTTCTATCTTCGTTCTGAGCCGAGCCGAAGCCGATGCTCATCTGGAGATAATTATGGGTATGTTCTCAATCTTAGAGCAACCATTTCTTATTCTATTTGATACCGGTGCTTCTATGTCCTTTGTGTCTTCGACTTATGCTAATAAATTATCTATCGAGCCTACTTCTAGTGAGGATACTCCCATATGCTTACCATCCGGAGAAGTTATCTCTTGTTCTAGTCTTTATCCTAATGTTCCAATCTCTATTGCGGGTACTATCTTTCCCGCTAATCTCCTTAAGTTTCCTCTAGGAGAGTTCGATGTAATCCTAGGTATTGATTGGTTAGCATTGTATCATGCTAGGTTCGAGTGTCGAGATCAAAAGATTTATTTAAAGAGTCCTTTAGGAGTTAGAATAATCTATAAGGGATCTCGTTCCCGAATGGGTGTTTCTTTGATTACGCAATGAAGTTGGTGAGTATGGTAAGAAAAGGTCACCAAGCATACTTGTGTATTGTGACTTCTTCAACTACCTCCTTACCAAAGATTGAAGATGTGCCTATAGTTCATAAATTCGTTGATGTATTCCCCGAAGATTTGCCCAGGATCCCTCCCGAGCGTGACGTTGAGTTTTCTATTGATCTTCTACCTGGTTCTGGACCCATAGTCAAAGCTCCTTACCGTATGGCTCCAACCAAATTGAAAGAGTTAAGGAAACAACTAGATGATATGATTGAGAAAGGTTTTATTCGACCAAGTGCCTCGCCTTGGGGTGCTCCCCTTCTCTTTGTGAAGAAGAAAGATGGTTCTATGAGGCTTTGTATTGATTACCGCGAGTTGAACCGAATTACAATCAAGAATAGGTATCCTTTGCCAAGAATTGAAGATTTGTTTAATCAACTAAAGGGTGCTTCTACTTTTTCCAAGATTGATTTGAGATCCGGATATCACCAAATTCCCGTTCGTGATGTCGATATACCGAAGACTGCTTTTAGTACAAGATATGGTCATTATGAGTTTATGGTGATGCCATTTGGTTTGACTAATGCTCCCGCTATTTTCATGGATCAAATGAACCGCACATTTAGTGAGTATCTTGACAAGTGTGTGGTGGTGTTCATTGACGACATCCTTATTTTCTCCAAGTCCGAAGAAGAGCATGCTATTCATCTAAGGACTATTTTGGGTGTTCTCCGTCGTTAGAAGTGGTTTGCCAAATTCTCCAAGTGTGAATTTTTGTTACCTAAAGTGTCTTTTCTTGGGCATGTAATTTCTAAAGAAGGTGTGATGGTAGACCCTTCTAAAATTGAGGCCGTTGTTGATTGGAAGAGTCCGACCGATGTTAGAGAAGTTCAAAGTTTTCTTGGTTTAGCTGGTTATTACCGTAGATTTGTCAAATATTTCTCAAAGCTTGCTAGACCGATGACCCAATTGTTTAAGAAAGAAACCAAGTTCCTATGGAATGAAGCTTGTGAAGCCGCTTTTCTAGAGTTGAAGAAAAGGTTAACGACCGCCCCTGTGTTAACTTTACGTGAAGATGGTGTAGACTTTGATGTCTATTGTGATGCTTCCAAGATGGGATTGGGTTGTGTTCTTATGCAAAGTAGAAAAGTGGTGGCTTATGCTTCGAGACAGTTGAGAGTTCATGAAGTGAACTATCCTACTCATGATTTGGAATTAGCCACCGTAGTTCATGCTTTGAAAGTGTGGAGACACTACCTTATTGGTGTTCATTGTCGCATATTCACCGATCACAAAAGTTTGAAGTACATATTTACTCAAAAGGAGTTGAATATGAGACAAAGAAGATGGTTAGAATTGGTGAATGACTATGATTTTGAGTTGTTATATCATGAAGGGAAGGCTAATGTTGTTGCCGATGCTCTTAGTAGAAAATCTTCTCATGCATTGAATGCTATGCGGGTATTACCCGATGATCTTTGTATCGAGTTTCGAAAGTTGAAGTTGGAATTCGTGGAACGTGGATTTGATCATGTTGGTGCTATGACTGCCGAACCTGGTTTTCTCCTTGAGATCGGCGAAAACCAAGTTGATGATCTTAACTACAAGTCTATTCAAGCCAAGCTTCTAGAAGGAAAGGGTAAAGACTTCAAGATTGATGACAAAGGTGTTCTTCGATTCCATGGCCGTTTGTTTGTTCCTAATGCTCTTGACTTGAGAAAGCGAGTTCTTGATGAAGCTCACCTTTCCCCTTATTCTATCCACCCCGGAGGTGATAAGATGTATAAAGATTTGAAGCTACAATTTTGGTGACCGAATTTGAAAGGCGATGTTGTGTCCTATATTGGAAGATGTCTTACTTGCCAACAAGTGAAAATCGAACACAAGAGACCCGGTGGATTGCTACAACCTTTGGATATTCCACTATGGAAGTGGGAATCTATTTCTATGGATTTTGTCATGGCTTTTCCAAGGACCGTTGGAAGTAAATATGCCGTTTGGGTTATTGTTGATCGTTTGACCAAGTGTGCTAGATTCATTCCGATCAAAGAGACTTGGAGTTTAGATCGACTAGCGAAAGCCTATGTTGATGAGATTGTTAGATACCATGGTGTTCCCAAGGAGATCATATCCGACCGAGATCCGAGGTTTTGTTCGATATTTTGGAAGGCTTTACAAGAAGCCATGGGTAGTAAGTTATTGATGAGTACCGCATTCCATGCCGCTACCGATGGTCAGACCGAGAGGACTATCCAGACTTTAGAAGACTTGCTTAGGGCTTGTGCACTCGACTTCCAATCTAGTTGGGAAAAGAGTCTACCGTTGGTGGAGTTTTCTAACAACAATAGTTATCATGCCTCGATCAAGATGGCTCCTTATGAAGTTCTATATGGAAGAAAATGCCGAAGTCCTATATGTTGGAATCAATTGAGTGATGTTCGTGACTTAGGCCCCGATGTTCTTTTTGAGACTATTGATCATGTGAAGGTCATTCGTGATAGAATGAAAGCCGCTCAAGATCGGCAAAAGTCTTATGCCGATATCCGAAGAAGACCGTTAGAATTTGAAGTTGGAGATAAAGTATTCTTGAAAGTATCTCCGATGAAGGGTGTTAAACGGTTTGGTGTAAAGGTTAAATTGAGCCCGAAATACATTGGACCCTTTGATATTGTGAAAAGCATTGGTGCCGTTGCTTACAAGTGGGACTTGCCCCCGAATTTGGCTAAGGTTCATGATGTATTCCATGTTTCTCAATTGAGAAAGTTTGTTAGTAATCCAAGTCATGTTTTTCAAGCGGAAATGCCCGAGCTTGAACCAAATTTGTCCTTTGAAGAGAAGCCGATCCGCATCCTAGATCGCAAGGATAAGAAGTTGAGAAGTAAAGTGGTTCCTTTAGTGAAAATCTTGTGGAGATGTGCCAATGTTGAAGAAGAGATGTGGGAAACGGAAGCTTCTATGCGTAGTAAATATCCAAGTCTATTCGATTAAGGTATCTTTCTTTCGCTCAAGTTTTGAGGGCAAAACTTTTTAAAAGGTGGGGTGATTGTAACACCTGCAAATGTACCCTATTTTTATAATAAAAATATTTTACGGATACTTTTCAGCGAAATTTAGTTTTAGTTTAGAATTAAATTTTTCCGTGTCTAGTTTAGAATTTTCGAGTTCGTTTTCGGACTTTACACGAGATTCCGAGTAAGTTACGTCTTAAGACGTTTTTGGGCTTTTCCCATATGTTTTCCACTTACTCCCTCATATACTCCCTTAACCCTAAACTCCCTCACACTCAACATCTTCTTCTTCCTCACCAAGTAACCACCCAAAACCCTAACCTCCATATTTGATCAAGCTTAGTATCGTCACTACTCTTTCGTTACTCGCTCAAATTCACTAAAGTTTATCTTATTCTTTCCCTCTCATCGTCCTCTATCTTAATTGGTAATAAAATTACCGTCTTTCTCGCTTTTCATATTACCCGTCTTTCTCAAAGGTGAATTATATTCATCTTTTATTATCTAATTGTAGGTGGTGACCTTCAAGACCCCGACAAAGACTACTACTTATTAGAGGAGGACATCGACGAGGATTGAAGACGCAAAAAGGTAACGGTGAAGGGTTACTCGATATCTTTACGTGTTTTGATGTGTTTTCTATGTTAGTAATCGTATTTAGAATAGGATTAGTAATCATAGGAATTGTGTTGTTGATGATGGTTGTTGTTAGTTGATAATTGGTAATGAGAATGGATGATTTGTGATGTTAAATGATGTTGTTGTATAACGAGCCTTAGTGAAAAATTGATGTTTTCGTGTATATTTGACCCCAACTGGCCGACCGGCAGCCAGTCAGCGGACCGGCTGGGGAGTGGCTGGATATTAATTGTTGTTACGTAAAAGTTTACTAATGCCTTATGTCTCAGCCGGCCGATCGGCAGCCGGTCAGCCGACCGGCTGAGACACACCTCAATTTACCTTTGTTTTTCTCGTATGACTTAGGTCCCACCCGGGTAGCCGGCAGCCGGTCCTTTTGACCGGCTGGGACACGCTGCATTTTGGTTGGTTTTCAATTGTTACCATTGGTGCCAGCCGGATAGTCGGCAGCCGGTCCCCTTGACCAGCTGGCACACGCTGCCAAATCATTTGCAATTCTTACTTATGTTTTCATTTATAATATTTCCGATGGTTCGTTTATCGTATAAATTTACCTAATGACTTTAAATATTAATGTTTCGAATATATGATGTTCCCTTCGCTTGTATCGCATGTTTTGTGACGGTTTTTGATATGTCTCACTTTGAGTCGCTTTTACACATGTTACGGTTTGAGCACTATTTGTTATGTGCTTTGTGCTCTTATTCCTCTGACTACCTCCACGTTCGTAAGGCTGGAATGTTGGAACGAGGAGTGTATCCTTACTGCTTAATTGCATGTGTTAATAGGCATATGACGACGTTGTTGGGAGGCGAACGCTTTGCGATGATCGACCCGGCCGTCAAATGTTGTATACTTGCGAGGTGGTGTCATTGCATGTAGCGTACCGCTTGTTATGATGCTTGTGCTCTTTTCCGCCTCTTTCGTGAAGGTTGACCGAATTTGGGGTACTCGGCGTCTATGATTGACCGAGTCTTGGATGCGAAACGTTTATCGCATGTCGAATCGGAAAATGTTATTTCGAGAGTCTGGCCAGGTTTAGACTAGGATCGGATATTTATATCGTCGTCCTACCGGGAGGAAATTAGTCTACATATACGAAATGAATTGAATCGTGTATGCGTTCAGGGAAATGTTTATCCCGTGGATTCGATTTTAATCATACTTCCCATGTACACAGTGCTAGTGCGTGTCATTTACCGTGAGGGTGTTTTCAACGTATTGTACGTTTGAATGAATGATTATATGATTGGTTATTTGTGATCATTGGATGACTTGGCATGGTTTGTTTGTCGAGTCTCAATTTTATCAAACTTATGCCGCTAACGGTGAGATGTAAGCCCTAGTGAGTGTATGGTTGCCTAAGAGTGTTATCCTCAAGTCTATCTATAGTATGATGGTTACGGATTTGTACTTCATGAGCTCTTATCTTTATATATTGAATTGCCTATTTATTCTTCCCGTATTTCACATGTATATCTATATATGCATGCTTCTACTTTCGTATTACCGTTTAAGTATGTTTATTGTGATATGGCTAGGAGAACCCGGAGTTACTCCCCACTGACTGTGGCGTTCATGTTTTTCATGGATGAACATGTTGCTTGATTGGATGGCTTTTTGCTTGTGGTATTTTGGGTTCGGGTGTGAGCTAGCGGCCGTTGGCCTGGATGAATCATCTCTAGACGTTGTTTAGCTAGTTTTCTAATCAGTTTGATATTGGATAACATTTTGAGAGACTTCGTCTCGTTGTAGTATTATCTATTTTAGTTTGTAATTATTTGACATTCCTCGTATTTTCTATTTGCTTGTAAAAAGTTTTAAAAACACCGTATTTTTCGCTATATAAATCACATGCTTGTTATGTTTTATTTCCGCATTCGCGAGGGTTATCACAGTTGGTATCAGAGCTTAAACACTCCCGACGCACACACGTGAACCCTAAACTTAAACTACTTGACCTTGAAATAATAAATGAGAGATGGGTAGAAGTTAAGGACTTTACCTGGTAGTCTAGTTGTTTATGCTAAGTAATAGGATTAACTTGTTTTGTTTTTGTTTCTTATGAAGATGGTTAGACCTCGAGTAGTAGAAAACGTTATGCTAGAAGCTCTTACGCAAGTGTTGAAAAATCAACAAGATGCGGCTATTGCTCAAGCCAACCAAGTCCCCCCTCGTAGAGAAGATAACCACCAAGGAGGCTACGCTTGGGTGGCTAGCCAAATAGCTAGGAGTAAGATTATACCTTATGGTGGAGAGCCGGATCCTACCGAGCTATCGGAATGGTTCCGAGAAATGGAGAAGCAATTTGATTTATACCAAGTCCGTGAAGAGGACAAGGTAAGGATTGCAAAGCATTTCCTTGTAATGGAAGCCGATAATTGGTTATCGATTACTAGTGCCACCGCTACTCTTGAAGACGACTTCATTTGGGCTTGTTTCAAGGCTCTAGTTGAAGGTCGATTTTATCCCAAGGAGCTCAAGCAACAAAGGCTCAAGGAATTTATTGACTTCAAGCAAGGTAACTTGTCGGCACAAGACTTCACCACGGAGTTCAACAAGCTTGCTCACTTTACTTCGAGGCTTATCAAAGATGTCGAGGACCGAGCTTTCTACTACTGCAACAAGCTTAGTACTTTTCTCCAAAGCAAGGTGAGGAGAAATACTACTTCCTTTGGGGATTTATATGATGATGCTCTATGGGCCGAGAACTCCATGAAGGCCATCAAGGATGAAGTTATGATGAAGAATCCCCCTACTTCCTTCACTCCTAGGCCTAATTTCTATGGAAAGAGGCCGTTTACTCCGTCTTCCTCCAACTCTTATGCCAACAAGAGGAGATTCAATCCTCCTCCTAATGCAAGTGCAAGAGCTCCCGCTCCTTTCATTCCCCGAGCTACTTCTAATGTGGCTCATAGGCCATATGCTCCTCCTCAAGCTCAAGCTCAAGCTCAAGGTCGTTTTTGCAACCGTTGTAGACTTCCACACCGCCCCGGTGTAGCATGTTACAACCGACCTTATGTTTGCTTTTTTTGCCAAAAGAGTGGTCACCGTTATGATGATTGCCCCGATCGTAAGTTGCCCCTTCCAATTGCCAAACCTAAGGGTTCTATCTTCGTTCTGAGCCGAGCCGAAGCCGATGCTCATCCGGAGATAATTACGGGTATGTTCTCAATCTTAGAGCAACCATTTCTTATTCTATTTGATACCGGTGCTTCTATGTCCTTTGTGTCTTCGACTTATGCTAATAAATTATCTATCGAGCCTACTTCTAGTGAGGATACTCCCATATCCTTACCATCCGGAGAAATTATCTCTTGTTCTACTCTTTATCCTAATGTTCCAATCTCTGTTGCGGGTACTATCTTTCCCGCTAATCTCCTTAAGTTTCCTCTAGGAGAGTTCGATGTAATCCTAGGTATTGATTGGTTAGCATTGTATCATGCTAGGTTCGAGTGTCGAGATCAAAAGATTTATTTAAAGAGTCCTTTAGGAGTTAGAATAACCTATAAGGGATCTCGTTCCCGAATGAGTGTGTCTTTGATTTCCGCAATGAAGTTGGTGAGTATGGTAAGAAAAGGTCACCAAGCATACTTGTGTATTGTGACTTCTTCAACTACCTCCTTACCAAAGATTGAAGATGTGCCTATAGTTCGTGAATTCGTTGATGTATTCCCCGAAGATTTGCCCGGGATCCCTCCCGAGCGTGACGTTGAGTTTTCTATTGATCTTCTACCTGGTTCTGGACCCATAGTCAAAGCTCCTTACCGTATGGCTCTAACCAAATTGAAAGAGTTAAGGAAACAACTAGATGATATGAATGAGAAAGGTTTTATTCGACCAAGTGCCTCACCTTGGGGTGCTCCCCTTCTTTTTGTGAAGAAGAAAGATGGTTCTATGAGGCTTTGTATTGATTACCGTGAGTTAAACCAAATTACAATCAAGAATAGGTATCCTTTGCCAAGAATTGAAGATTTGTTTGATCAACTAAAGGGTGCTTCTACTTTTTCCAAGATTGATTTGAGATCCGGATATCACCAAATTCCCGTTCGTGATGTCGATATACCGAAGACCGCTTTTAGTACAAGATATGGTCATTATGAGTTTATGGTGATGCCTGATGCGTGTATTTTATATAGACTTTTTAGTCCATTTATGCACGCATTTCTATGTCATTTAGGTGATATTATGTCCCTATATGCCCCTATTTGGCTACTTTGTACTTTCATTACCATTTTGTAGGTACAAGCTGCGTAGTAGCGGAAACCGAGCCAAAACAGTCCACTTTGCATGCATTTAGGAGAATGGAAGGAACAGAACAGAAGCTCTTGCATGGGAAAGCGTGAAACCGCTCACAAACAAGTCCAAAGCCACGACCAACACTATATGCTAGGCCAGAGGACCCCGATCGACCATATCTTTGGTCGATCGAGGGGAGTACTGATGAAGAAGACTCGATCGAGTGACTCTCTACTCGATCGAGAGGATTTGTTGCTAGAAAAGACCTCGATCGAGCTGTTATCTGCTCGATCGAGGGGTAGCTGTTGTAGAATTGGTCGATCGAGAGGATAAAGTCCTCGATCGACTGATATTCTCGAATAAATGCCTCGATCGAAGGGGATTTTCCCTCGATCGAGTGAAATCTGTCACGGGCCTTAAGTCCGTAGACTAATTAGGTTAGAAGTCGTGTTATGCATTATATAAGACTCTTAGTTCGTCATTAAGGAGGATAATCGACTACTTAGCAGACACTTATTATTCACCATTAGTTTCTGAACTTTCTTAATCTTTAAGTTTACATTCGGGTTTATTATCGACGCGGATTTGTTCTTTACGCCGGATTTGCTAAGATTGTAACCTCTTTTCTCTCCTTTATTCTTAATCTTTGTTCTAGTCTTAATTACTGTTTTACCTTTCTTAATTGCTGCGTTATTGTTCTTTATGCTTGTTAATTACGATTATATCATGTCTAATGTCATATATTCAATCGTCTTTATTGCTAGCATCATTAATAGTATGAGTATCTAATTCCCTTATATGTTAGGATGAGGAAAACTGTAATATAGGTATGATAGGATAAAGTATATTAGTTAATCTTGAATATGAGAATCAATCTAAGCAATATAATTGAGGTTAGTCGAATGAGTGCACACAGGAGACTAGCTAGGTAGTTAACCCCGACCTGGATCGAGAGATTGGAAGGGAAAGGCTTGCTTAGAATTGATAGGTGACTTCTAAGAGGGCGAATGTTAATTAGGAAAATCCCTAGGGTGGTTTGAGACCGAGAGGAGAAAACCATTCCCCTTCTCATTGATAGATTGACTGACTTAGTTGACCCGTAGATGCCGATATTGCAGTAGACCGAATCCTAGCATATTTTTCCTTTATCTGATTTATTTCGTGTTAAGCTCTACCTTTATTTCTCTTCCCTTAAATCTTATTTAGTTTAGTTTAAAACCAAATCAAAACCCCCAGACTGTGACTGACATACTTAGATTACAGTTAGTTAATTTCCTCCCTGTGGAGATCGACCCTACTTCCGCTATCTTCTTTAGTTAGTAGACTTAGGCTTTTATTTTTTGGTGTATAACGACTCGCATCAAATTTTGGCGCCGTTGCCGGGGAGGCAATTTAATTTTCTGTTTATTTATTTCTGTCTCGTCTTAAGGAATTTCTAATTCCTTAAGACTGTTCTTATCTTTCTCTCTATAGTTGTGTATGCGCAGGTCTCAAAGGCTCGAGTTAGTGGAAGCTGATCCAGAGCCCGAAAGAACCTTCTTACGCAGAAAGAGAGGGTTAGATACGACTATTCAGGAGGAAGACTTGAGTACTTCTGACTCCGTCTTCGACAGTTTTATTTTTGAGGAAGATTCGACTGTTGAGACTACCGTACCAGCGAAGATTCCTAACATTGCTAGTCACTCTGACCCCACCGCTGCATGTATACCCCAGGGATTCAAACTTGCAACGGACGAAGATGGAACTTCTTTTGATCTTCGTCCGTCTTATATCAAGCTTGTTCAGCAGGACAAGTATAGGGGTGTGGCTGGGGAAGATCCGAGAAAGCATATGGAGACTTTTGCTGATTACTGCTCTTCTATTCCAGTTTCTAAAGGGGTGACACAAGACAAGATCAAGGAGGTCTTGTTCCCTTTTTCTCTTACCGACAATGCCAAAGATTGGTTGAAGAATCTGAATAGAGAAGAACTTGGCATTACTGACTGGACTACACTTGCACTGGCCTTCTACAAGAAGTATTTTCCACCACAGAGGACGAATGCTTTGAGGGGTCAGATTACAAATTTCAAGCAGACAGTTCATGAAAATCTCTATGAGTTTTGGGATCGATTTAAGACGTTAGTGAGGTCTGTTCCTCACCATGGGTTCGAACAGTGGTTTCTATGTAACCAGTTTTACAACGGGTTGTATGATGATCATCGAGCTATCTTAGATGCCGCATCGAACGGGAGATTCCAGAAGGAGATAGATGATGATAAGAGTTGGAAATTGATCGAGGATATGGCAACCCACTGTGCTGAATATGGTAATCCGCGAAGTGGTACACGGACGGTAGCTAGTGTTGATTCTGACGGTCTGGATGCTAAATTTGATAAACTGAATGCCAGACTTGACAAATGGGAGAAGCAGGCTGCAGATAACCAGCAGACGGTTCATTTGCTGCAGCGAGATGAAGTGATCACTTGTGAAAGGTGTGGCGAAACTGGTCACACGACTGTAGACTGTCTTGCAGAAAAGGAGCAAGTTTGTTCCTTTCAACAATATCGTCAAGGGGGTGGTTACTATAATCAGGGGAATATCCATCCCAACTTGAGATTGATGAGCCAGAATGTCCTAAATCCTACGACTCCACCACAGCAGCCGACTTATCAACCGCCGCATAAGCAAGGATTCCAAAAAATCCAGTCTTCACAACAAGCTAATTCCTCATCTGGAGGAATTTCAGAAGTTGGAGAGCTAAAGTCGATGATACAAGCTTTAGCTACCCAATTGAGCAAATCTGATCAAGCAACGAATGCTACCATTAAACTCTTGGAGTCGCAGATTGCTCAGTTGGCGGGAGCTAGATCGATTAGGCAACCTGGCCAGTTACCGTCCCAGACCGATAAGAACAAGGAGACACTGAACATGATCACTCTGCGAAGTGGTCTCGCTTATGACAGTCCTACTGGTACCGTTGCTGATATCTCTGGTGCGCATTCCAATGTTTTGAAGGCTGATGCTGATATTGTGATCGATCGAGGAGTTTATTCTAGTCGATCGAATGATTTGAAGGGAAATTCACTCGATCGAGAGGTTGCTGTTCCTCGATCGAGTGAATCAGAAAGACAGAAGCTCGATCAAGAAGGTTCAGTGTTAGTGTTGGAAATATCGGTATACTTCCCTTTAAATTTTTCGGATTATAGTGAAATTATAACTATATGAATTTCTAGTCATAAATGAAATTGCATAATATAAACTAGAGATTAAGAAATAACCTTCGGTCCTAGAAAAAGGCCTAAGAACAAATACCAAAGTAGGTATTCTCCTAATCGTAACACCAAGATGGTTCAAGAAATGCCTTCGTCGTGCTAGAACGAATACCCAAAATTACTTCTAATTTTGTGTGTATATTGATGATGAATATGAAGATGAATAAGAGAGTCAAAAATCAGAATTTTTCTTCTCTTTTTCTTTTTGTGTGACCCGTGAGATGTGTTGTAGACTAGGGTTTTTATTTTTTTTCTTTTTGTTCCCTTGTGCCGTGAAAACCACAAGAGGAAGGAATAAAAATCAAAACCCTAGTTTCCTTATTTAACTCAACCTCTATTAGGTAGTTAGCATCCCATTTAATATGTATATTATGTAATATGTATTCTAATTATTACTAGTAATGGACCGTCACATAAACCGAGTAATGCCGGACCAATACACCATAATAATATCGTGTAATACATATCCGCCAACTTAAATATAACAGTTTATATTTTAGTTTAAACCAACATTATATACATTGATTAAATATAACATTTTATATTCAATTACCAGCTAACATTATTTAATCGTTATTAAATAATCGTATCATCATCACATTGACTAACCTTTTAGTCAAATACATCGACTAACCTTTTAGTCATTTAATAAGGCATCAATATGATTATTTTCTCAAATAATCACATCTCTCAAACACACATCCTTTAGGTGTGACTTTTAGGGATCAGTTGATCACCGCCATCTGTAATGACAATAACGTCAAACTTATCTAGCAAGCCAACCGTTATCGATAAACGTTAATCAACTGATTATAATACAAAGTATACCCTGTGAACCTTAGCTGTTATCACACTAACTGTGGAGGACACTAGCTCCAACAATCTCCCACTTGTCCTTACAAGTGTATGTGCGATAACCGATTCTCATATCCTTAAATTTCTCCCACTCAATGTAAAACAATTTGCAAAGTCCGCATTCACAAAGGTCGTATTTTACAAGTGATCAGTATCAAGAGTGGTTTTCCCGACTAGAGAGTAACTCAACTGATAAACGAATCATTATTCGAGCATGGCCATGCATTTCAGTTACTACTCCTCGAGTGGCCCTGAGAAATAACAAAACCTGATAAAGGGTTGGATATTTTCCTCAACTCGAATCCTGCAGATGTAAGCACAGTATGAAATGACCCAGTAAAAATCTGCTTGGCCTCCTGTTACGGTCAACCGTGAGAAAGAAACCAAAGTCACCCAAAAACTGCCTTAATCTCAAGAGACAGTCGATAGTCAAAAGAATCAACTCTAGGAATACTATGGACGTCCAATCCACGACCTGGCACCGAATGTTGTTAAACATTTAGGACTCCATAACGTCGTCACGAATTACAATGTTCTACGAGGTATCCTTATAACTCGTATTTGTGATCGATCAGTCAACAGTTTGACTTATGGCTCGTTGAACCCACCATCAATCGACTCAACAATATAATAGCCAGAGTTATCAGCTCATGTAGGCGGTTACGGACCAAAACACATATAATGTTATTCAGTTTACTTTGTGGTGTTCAATGTTGTACATACAATCCACATGAAAAACAAAATATGAAAACAATACGATGAAGTTATTATTAGTATATGTAAAAGATGTATCTAATCCATACAAACAGCTAATACAACTCAGGAACACGTTTAATTTCCATGGAAATAACGTGCCCTTCATGCTTATCATGTCTTAACGGTTTAGTGAGAGGATCTGCTATGTTATCATCCGTAGCAATCTTGTCTATCACTATCTTCTTTTGCTCCACGTAATCTCTGATCATGTCAGCCTTCCGAAGTACATGTCTAGATTTTTTGCTAGACCTAGGCTCCTTAGCCTGGAAGATGGCACCACTATTATCACAATAGACGGTGATCGGGTCATTCGAACTCGGAACTATGGCAAGTCCTTGTAAGAATTAACGCGTCCATATAGCTTCCTTTGAAGCCTCTGAAGCGGCATAGTACTCGGACTCAGTCATAGAATCTGCTATAACACTCTGCTTGGAGCTTTTCCAGCTGACCGCAGCGCCATTAAGAGTAAATACGAATCCAGACTGAGATTTCGAGTCATCCCGATCCGTTTGGAAGCTAGCATCTGCGTAACCGGTTGCGCAAAGCTCAGTCTCTCCTCCATAAGTCAATACCCAATCCTTAGTCCTCCGTAGGTACTTAAGGATATTTTTAACAGCCATCCAGTGTGTTTCATCTGGATTGCCTTGGTACCGACTGGTCATACTCAAAGCATATGCCACGTCTGGACGTGTGCATATCATGGCATACATGATCGATCCTATAGCTGATGCATAAGGAATTCGACTCATGCGCTCGACCTCTTCAGATGTCTTGGGTGCCTGAGCTTTACTCAAATGCATCCCAGACGTCATTGGAAGATACCCCTTCTTGGAGTTGGTCATGCTGAACCTTTCAAGAATCTTATCTATATAAGACTCCTGACTGAGTGATAACATCCGTCGTGATCTATCTCTGTAGATACGGATTCCCAATATGCGCTGTGCCTCGCCCAGATCTTTCATCTGGAAATGGTTCTTTAACCATACCTTAACCGAAGATAAGAGAGGAATATCATTCCCTATCAAGAGTATGTCATCGACATACAATATCAAGAAAACGATTTTACTCCCACTCGACTTGACATATAAGCATGGTTCCTCAACCGATCGAGTGAAACCATTTGCTTTTATGACTTGGTCGAAACGATGATTCCAACTCCGAGAAGCTTGCTTAAGTCCATAAATGGAACGCTTAAGCTTGCACACTTTCTTAGGATTTTTAGGGTCAATGAAACCTTCGGGTTGTACCATGTACAACTCCTCCTCCAAATAACCGTTTAAGAAGGCGGTTTTCACGTCCATCTGCCAAATTTCATAGTCATGAAAAGCGGCAATCGCTAAGATTATCCGAATGGAACGCAGCATAACTACGGGTGCAAAAATTTCATCATAATGCAATCCTTGCACTTGAGTGAAACCTTTTGCCACTAGTCGTGCCTTATAGGAGTCTGTTTGTCCCCCTACGAAATGCTTTATCTTGTAAAGCCATTTGCACTGAAGAGGCCGAACCTTATCAGGCAAATCAAACAGATCCCATACGTCATTCTCATACATAGAGTCCATCTCGGATTGCATGGCCTCAAGCCATAGCTTTGAGTCAGAACAGGTCATGGCTCCTTTATAGGTAGCGGGTTCGTTACTCTCTAGGAGCAAAACATCGTCTCTATCGTTCTCCTCGACCATACCAATGTATCTGTCTGGAGGTATGGAGACTCTACCCGACCTTCTAGGTTCCTCAGGAATATTAACCGCAACAGAAGATGAGGGAACATCTTCCTCCATCGGTTGCTCGGTTGTTGGTTCTTGAATCTCCGACAGATCGAAGGTTCTATCACTCGTCTTGTTCTCGAGAAATTCTTTCTCTAGAAACTTCGCACTAGCCGCAACAAAAACACGTTGTTCGGTAGGCGAATAAAAGTAATGACCAAACATTTCTTTTGGATAACCAATAAAGTATGTCTTGACCGATCGCGGGCCGAGCTTATCCTCCTGTCTCCACTTGACATAAGCCTCGCAGCCCCAAACCTGAATAAAGGACAAGTCAGGGACTGTTCCCTTCCACATTTCAAATGGAGTCTTTTCAACAGCTTTAGACGAACTTCGGTTAAGTATAAGAGCATCTGACAAAAGAGCATAGCCCCACGATGAATCAGGCACAACCGTGTGACTCATCATGGATCGAACCATATCAAGTAATGTTCGATTTCTACATTCAGACACACCATTTAATTGAGGTGTTCCAGGTGGAGTTAACTGTAGTACTACACCACAGTTTTTAAGTTGTTGATCAAACTCATTCGAAAGATATTCGCCACCACAATCTGAACGTAGTGCTTTAATCTTTCTACCCAGCTGGTTTTCAACCTTATTCTGGTATTCCTTGAACTTGTCAAAGGATTCACTTTTGTACTTCATTAAGTAGACATATCCATATCTACTCAAATCGTCCGTGAAAGTGATAAAATATCTATAGCGATCTCTAGCGTTGATTGACATAGGTCCACACACATCAGTATGTATGAGTCCTATAGGTCAGCAGCGCGCATTCCAACACCTTTGAAGGAAATTCGAGTCATTTTGCCTATGAGACATGATTCACACGTACCAAAAGATGCATAGTCAAATGGGGAAATAGTCACATTGTCAATGAGCTTCTTCACGCGTTTTTCATTTATGTGTCCCATACGGCAATGCCATAGATAGGTTTGATATTTGTCACCAACCTTTATCCTTTTATTACTCACATGCAATATATCTGTGGTTTGATCTAAAACATAAATCCCATTCATGGAAACTGCTTTACCATAAATCATTTCGTTAAAGGATAAAATACAGCTATTATCCTTTATTACAAATGAAAAACCGTTCTTATCGAGTACGGAAACAGAAATAATGTTTTTAGATAAACTGGGTACATAGTAACAGTTATTTAAAAACAACTCAAATCCACTTGGGAGTTGGATTACATATGTTCCCACTGAAACGGCAGCTACTCTTGCTCCATTCCCCACTCGCAGGTCTACATCACCCTTTTCGAGAGTTTTGATGTTTCTGTGGGAAATCGGTATTACCACAATACAACTATTTTAGGATTATAACGAAAAGTAATAATTTGATTATCGAGTCATAAACGATAACAAAGAAAAGATATAGAAATCAACCTCCGGTCCTAGCAATAGGCATAAAGAACAGAGATATCAAGGTAGATATCCTCCTAATCGTTGCACCCAAGATGCTCCGAGAAATACCCTTTTCTTTTGCTAGAAAGAGAACCTCTTACACGATCTCACTGTTGAGAAGAAGGTTTTTGTGTTTTGTCAAAAGTTACTGTTAACTTTTTGTCTGTGTGAATGATAGAGAGGCAGTAGTGAATGAATTTAGGGTTAGGAAAAATCTGAATTTTTCTCTTCTAACTCCCCTAACTCACGGCTCAACTTAGGGTTTTATGGGGAGATTTTCGTCTCCTCAAAACAACTACCCATTGACTAAAAACCGAGTGTATCTGGATACTTTCGTTTTTGGTCATTTTAGCTTTCAATATAATGTAATATATTATAATCGTCGTTTTACATGGACCGACATTATAATACATCATTAATTATAAATATCCGTATATTTATAATTTGCCAATTAATTATAACGGTTTATGTTTAATTAGCTTACATTATATACAACAATTAAATATAACATTTTATATTCAATTTACGAATTACAGTTAATTCGTCTCAGCTAACTTTATTTAATCATTATTAAATAATATGTCATCATCACATTGACTAACCTTTTAGTCAAATAACACTGACTAACCTTTTAGTCATATAATAGGGCATCAATATGATTATTTTCTCAAATAATCACATCTCTCAAACACATCCTTTAGGTGTGACTTTTAGGGACCAGTTGATCACCGCCATCTGTATGACAATAACGTCAAACTTATCTAGCAAGCCAACCGTTATTGATAAACGTTAATCAACTGATTACAATACAAAGTATACCCTGTGAACCTACAGAGATTTATTTATGTTATTGCACTAACTGTGGAGGACACTAGCTCCAACAATCTCCCACTTGTCCGTACAAGTGTATGTGCGATAACCGATTTTCATATCCATAATAAATTTCTCCCACTCAATGTAAACCAATTTGCAAAGTCCGTATTCAAAAAGGTCGTAGTTTACAAGTGATCAGTATCAAGAGTGGTTTCCCTGACTAGAGAGTAACTTAACTGATAAACGAATCTTTATTCAAGCATGGCCATGCATTTCAGTTACAGCTCCTCGAGTGGCCCTGAGAAATAACATAACCTGATAAAGGTTGGATATTTTCTTCAACTCGAATCTTGCAGATACAAGCGCAGTATGAAATGACCCAGTAAAAATCTACTTAGCCTCCTGTTACGGTCGACCATGAGAAAGAAACCAAAGTCACCCAAAAACTGCCTTAATCTCAATAGACAGTCGATAGTCAAAAGAATCGACTCTAGGAACACTATGGACGTCCTATCCACGACCTGGCACCGAATGTTGTTAAACATTTAGGACTCCATAACGTCGTCACGAATTACAATGTCCTACGAGGTATCCTTATAACTCGTATTTGTGATCGATCAGTCAACAGTTTGACTTATGGCTCGTTGAACCCACCATCAATCGATTTAACAATATAATAGCCAGAGTTATCATCTCATGTAGGCGATTACGGACCAAAACACATATAATGTTATTCAGTTCACTTTGTGGTGTTCAATGTTGTCCATACAATCCACATGAAAAACAAAATATGAAAACAATTCGATGAAGTTATTATTAGTATATGAAAAGATGTATCTAATTCATACAAACAGCTAATACAACTCAGGAACACGTTTAATTCCCATGGAAGTAACATGCCCTACATGCTTATCATGTCTTAACGGTTTAGTGAGAGGATCTGCTATATTATCATCCGTAGCAATCTTGTCTATTACTATCTCCTTTTGCTCCACGTAATCTCTGATCATGTGAGCCTTCCGAAGTACATGTCTAGATTTGTTAATAGACTTAGGCTCCTTAGCCTGGAAGATGGCACCTCTATTATCACAATAGATGGTGATCGGGTCATTCGAACTAGGAACTATGGCAAGTCCTTGTAAGAAATGATGCATCCATATAGCTTCCTTTGCAGCCTTTGAAGCGGCATAGTACTCAGACTCAGTCGTAGAGTATGCTATAACACTCTGCTTGGAGCTTTTCCAGCTGATCGCAGCGCCATTTAGAGTAAATACAAATCCAGACTGAGATTTCGAGTCATCCCGATCCGTTTGGAAGCTAGCATCTGCGTAACCGGTTGCGCAAAGCTCAGTCTCTCCTCCATAAGTCAATACCCAATCCTTAGTCCTCCGTAGGTACTTAAGGATATTTTTAACAGCCATCCAGTGTGTTTCACCTGGATTGCCTTGGTATCGACTGGTCATACTCAAAGCATATGCCACGTCTGGACGTGTGCATATCATGGCATACATGATCGATCCTATAGCTGATGCATAAGGAATTCGACTCATGCGCTCGACCTCTTCAGATGTCTTGGGTGCCTGAGCTTTACTCAAATGCATCCCAGACGTCATTGGAAGATACCCCTTCTTGGAGTTGGTCATGCTGAACCTTTCAAGAATCTTATCTATATAAGACTCCTGACTGAGTGATAACATCCGTCGTGATCTATCTCTGTAGATACGGATTCCCAATATGCGCTGTGCCTCGCCCAGATCTTTCATCTGGAAATGGTTCTTTAACCATACCTTAACCGAAGATAAGAGAGGAATATCATTCCCTATCAAGAGTATATCATCGACATACAATATCAAGAAAACGATTTTACTCCCACTCGACTTGACATATAAGCATGGTTCCTCAACCGATCGAGTGAAACCATTTGCTTTTATGACTTGGTCGAAACGATGATTTCAACTCCGAGAAGCTTGCTTAAGTCCATAAATGGAACGCTTAAGCTTGCACACTTTCTTATGATTTTTAGGGTCAATGAAACCTTCGGGTTTTACCATGTACAACTCCTCCTCCAAATAACCGTTTAAGAAGGCGGTTTTCACGTCCATCTGCTAGATTTCATAGTCATGAAAAGCGGCAATCGCTAAGATTATCCGAATGGAACGCAACATGACTACGGGTGCAAAAATTTCATCATAATGCAATCCTTGCACTTGAGTGAAACCTTTTGCCACTAGTCGTGCCTTATAGGTGTCAGGTTGTCCCTCTACGGAATGCTTTATCTTGTAAAGCTATTTGCACTGAAGAGGCCGAACCTTATCTGGCAAATCAACCAGATCCCATACGTCATTCTCATACATAGAGTCTATCTCGGATTGCATGGCCTCAAGCCATAGCTATGAGTCGGAACAGGTCATGGCTCCTTTATAGGTAGCGGGTTCGTTACTCTCTAGGAGCAAAACATCGACTCTATCGTTCTCCTCGACCATACCAATTTATCTGTCTGGAGGTATGAAGACTCTACCCCACCTTCTAGGTTCCTCAGGAATATTAACCGCAGCAGAAGATGAAGGAACATCTTCCTCCATCGGTTGCTCGGTTGTTGGTTCTTGAATCTCCGACAGATCGAAGGTTCTATCACTCGTCTTGTTCTCGAGAAATTCTTTCTCTAGAAACTTCGCACTAGCCGCAACAAAAACACGTTGTTCGGTAGGCGAATAAAAGTAATGACCAAACATTCCTTTTGGATAACCAATAAAGTATGTCTTGACCGATCGCGGGCCGAGCTTATACTCGTGTCTCCACTTGACATAAGCCTCGCAGCCCCAAACCCGAATAAAGGACAAGTTAGGGACTGTTCCCTTCCACATTTCAAATGGAGTCTTGTCAACAACTTTAGACGGACTTCGGTTAAGTATAAGAGCAGCTGACAAAAGAGCATAGCCCCACAATGAATCAGGCACTACAGTGTGACTCATCATGGATCGAACCATATCAAGTAATGTTCGATTTCTCCTTTCGGATACACCATTTAATTGAGGTGTTCCAGGTGGAGTTAACTGTAGTACTAAACCACAGTTTTTAAGGTGTTGATCAAACTCATTCGAAAGATATTCGCCACCACGATCTGAACGTAGTGCATTAATCTTTCTACCCAGCTGGTTTTCAACCTTATTCTGGTATTCCTTGAACTTATCAAAGGACTCACTTTTGTGCTTCATTAAGTAGACATATCCATATCTACTCAAATCGTCCGTGAAAGTGATAAAGTATCTATAGCCATCTCTAGCGTTGATTGACATAGGTCCACACACATCAGTATATATGAGTCCTAATAGGTCAGCAGCGCGCATTCCAACACCTTTGAAGGAAATTCGAGTCATTTTGCCTATGAGACATGATTCACACGTGCCAAATTATGCATAGTCAAATGGGGAGATAGTCCCATTGTAAATGAGCTTCCTCACGCGTTTTTCATTTATGTGTACCATACGGCAATGTCATAGATAGGTTTGATCTTTGTCACCAACCTTTACCCTTTTATTACTCACATGCAATATATCTGTGGTTTGATCTAAAACATAAATCCCAATCATGGAAACTGCTTTACCATAAATCATTTCGTTAAAAGAGAAAATACAGCTATTATCCTTTATTACAAATGAAAAACCGTCTTTATCGAGTACGGAAACAGAAATAATGTTTTTAGATAAACTGGGTACATAGTAACAGTTATTTAAAAATAACTCAAATCCACTCGGGAGTGGGATTACATATGTTCCCACTGAAACGGCAGCTACTCTTGCTCCATTCCCCACTCGCAGGTCCACATCACCCTTTTCGAGATTTGTGATGTTTCTTAGGCCCTGCAAATGATTACACAGATGAGAACCACAACCAGTATCAAGTACCCAAGTTCCGAAACTTGCATGGTTAATCTCAATCATATAAATAAAAGATGACATACCAAAAGGAGTGACGCAGCCTGCTTTTACGTCTTCAGCATACACGGGACAGTTCCGCCTCTAATGCCCAGTCTTGTGGCAATGGTGGCACTTCATGTTTTCCTTGCTCTTTGTCTTGCCTTGTGAGCTACTGCTAGTCTCACCACGCCCACTCTTGCCCTTTCCTGGCTTCTTGAACTTCGGCTTCCCTACAGCTAGGTCGGCCTGAGCCTTGCCCTTACCCTTACCCTTGTTTGCAATCAAGAGAACGTCCTGCTTCAGGCTCCCACTCAATTTCAGATCCTTCTCAGTCTGTATGAGAAGTAAGTGTAGCTGATGAGGATTTCTCTTCAAATCATTCATGTAGTAATTTGCCTTGAATTGGGCAAAGCCATCATGAAGTGAATGAAGCATGCGGTCAATGACCACGCTCTCTTTGATTTTGCAATCAAGTGCCTCCAGTTTTTCGAGATTCTCGATCATGTCGAGAATGTGTGGGCTAACTGGTTGGCCCTTCTGGAGTTTCGCCTCAAAGAAGCGAGTGGTAAGCTCATATATAACGATCTGCGGTGCTTTTGAGAACTCGTTAGTGAGCGTGGTGAAAATCTTGTTTGCACCTTGGGCAATGAATCGTCTTTGCAAATTGGATTCCATTGAAAAGATGAGTACGATCTTTATCGCACCCGCCTCCATTACGAAATCACTATAAGCAAGTGATTCATTGGCTCCTACATTGGGGCCTGGGTTACGCGGTAGTGGCTCAGTCAAGTACTTGAGCTTACCGTCAGCTATGGCAGCATTCCGTAATGAAGCCTCCCAGTCCGCAAAGTTGGACCCGTTATTCTTCAGTCGCGTGTACTGATTCATGTTGTCCATGAACATCTTAAGCCAGGATTCGCGTGCGAGCGTGGCACTTGGCATAGGGGCATCAGCATGTCCAGCCATTTGTTATAACAGTTTTATCGATATAAATGAATGCTACACTGCGAAAAAGGAGATAAAACATAATAAGCATTTTCATCGTTTTAATTAAGTCTAATGCAAAACCGATTAATGCGAAGACTCTTGCATTTATACAATTGACCTCCCTCAAGTATTTTATAAATGATCCCAAGACTCAATTTCTGTAAATTGAAAAGCCAACTTCTTGGCTAATTCTACTTTTAGAATTCCTGGTCGATAAATTTCTGTAAATTCTATCTTTAGTCCATCATAATCACGAGATATTACTCGGACTATAATGTTGAGGTAAAATAGGTCAACACCTACTACTTACCCAACGTAGAAGGGATCATATGAAGAGTAAGGTCTTATATGCCTACCGACGAAGAAGGGATTCATAGCAATTTTCCCTATAAAGACTAATCTCAATTTTAGGTTTTAGAGGAAGGTCCATCAGCTTTAATTTTATTCATTTAAGTGAACGAATGATCTAGCATTTAGAGAATGAATAATTTAAGATGATAGCTTTTAGAATTTTGAGTGACATCAGGATGTCCATGATAATTAACATACAATCTATATGAGTCAATTTTCATGCAATTAAGAAGTAGGTGGTTTGGTTTAGGCGGAATATGATGCACTAACTATCATGCAAAAGAAAAACAATAAGAACGGTAAAATGAAAAACAAAGTACAAATTCCTAGTGTAGCCTATCCTATCAAAATAGAACAAAATTTACACTTTGGAATCCATCCTTATGGACCCTAGAAGCTTGACTTGATGTCCCATCTTGGTCCATGTAGCGGGAGTGAGCTATATGATCTCCATCTTTGGTCTTCTCAAAAATACAATTTTTAAAAAATACAAAATATAAACCTATTTACATTCTAATTTAAAAATTATAATTGAAAATTACAAAGGGGAGATTCGAGATCTCAAAATACATCAAAGACCATGTTACCATCATTATGATAACACAATCTACTAAGGCCACACTAAGCAATACAAATTACAACCTCTTGTAAAAATACCAAAATAATCCATTCATCCATTCATTCATTCATTCAACAAAATAAAATGCATCAACAAAATAAATTAAACATTCAAGCCATAATTCATTAATTATGATGATTAATTTATCCAAACCACCTTTAAAATGATCAAAATTATGTGACAATTCCTTAATTGCACATAACAATTTTAATCAACCATCATCCAATTTAATTCATATAATCGGGTATAACATAAATTAAATTAAACATTATTTTAAACCTTTTTAAAATAATAGGGTATCTATCATTGTGAACTTTTTCACAACAACAATCAACATACATTATCTTTATAATGCAATAAACAAAATAAAAATATTTTCACTATTCACGGATGAACAGTAGCCGTGAACAGTAGCAGGTAAAAAAAAATTAATTTTTTTTTCTCGGTTTTTAAAAAACAAAAACAAACCCTATTTTTTCTTATGAACAGTAGCCGTAGCTACGGTGAACAGTAAAAAAAATAAGATACAAATTAATCTTTTTAATTTGATCATGCTAATAAAACTAGATCGGTACAAACATTCAACATCTAATCATTATTAAACATTGATACAAACTAGATGATTCAAATTAACCTTTTAAAACGAATATCCAAATCATGATTAATCGATTATCAAAATACTCAACTAATCATAATTGTTTTGTATATTCATACCGAAAAATTTAGCACAAGGAATGTTCTTTAACATCCAAAACAAATTCCATTTTCATTTCAATTTAATCCTCATTAAATCAAAACATCAACTAATTCATTATATTATTATCTTAACACATTAAAACAACAACACTTTTGAATAAAAAATGGAACCCTAAAAAAAAAAAAACAACTCCCGGCTAAAAAAAAAAACATTCTGCCGAAATAAAAACAGGAACTTTTTTTTTTTTTTTTTTTTTAAATTATACCAATCATTTAATGAAAAAGACATATAAAATAATTTCATAGCCAAAGGCTCTGATACCACTTGTGAGAAATATCGGTATACTCCCCTTTAAATAATTCAGATTATAATGAAATTATAACTATATGAATTTCTAGTCATAAATGAAATTGCATAATATAAAACAAGAGATTAATAAATGACCTTCGGTCCTAGTAAAAGGCCTAAGAACAAATACCAAAGTAGGTATTCTCCTAATCGTTACACCCAAGATAGTTCAAGAAATGCCTTCGTCGTGCTAGAACGAATACCCAAAAATTACTTCTAATTTTGTGTGTATAATGATGATGAATATGGAGATGAATGAGAGAGTCAAAAATCAGAATTTTTCTTCTCCTCTTTTTCTTTTGTGCCGTGAGATCTCTAGGCAATTAGGGTTTTTTTTTTCTTTTAATACTCCCTCCTATAACCGTGTATCAAGAGGAAAGAATAAAAAAAACCTAGTTTCCTTATTTCTCTTCACCTATATTAGGTAGTTATCATATCATTTAATATGTACATAATGTAATATGTATTCTAATTATTACTAGTAATGGACCGTCACATAAACCGAGTAATGCCGGACCAATACACTATAATAATATCGTGTAATACATATCCGCCAACTTAAATATAACAATTTACATTTAGTTTAGACCAACATTATATACATGGATTAAATATAACATTTTATATTCAATTACCAGCTAACATTATTTAATCGTTATTAAATAATCGTATCATCATCACATTGACTAACCTTTTAGTCCAATACATCGACTAACCTTTTAGTCATTTAATAAGGCATCAATATGATTATTTTCTCAAATAATCACATCTCTCAAACACATCCTTTAGGTGTGACTTTTAGGGATCAGTTGATCACCGCCATCTGTATGACAATAACGTCAAACTTATCTAGCAAGCCAACCGTTATCGATAAACGTTAATCAATTGAGTATAATACAAAGTATACCCTGTGAACCTTAGCTGTTATCAGACTAACTATGGAGGACACTAGCTCCAACAATTAGGACTCCAGGACAATGATGATTATTGATGTGAATTATTCCTTAATAGCACTACATTAACCATTCTCATTAAAACAAGTAAAAGGAAGGAGGTTTTGGTCAACTTGCACTGAAAGGTAAGAAAGAAATACCAAAATATAACCGAAAGTAATAAAACGCACTACTACCATGTTTTAGATACAACATGGCTTAACCTTATGTCCAAACATGTGTATTTATCATTACTACTTATTCCGTGAATCCGTATGACCGTTTAAACATGAAATATGTACATTGAATATTATCTGACAAATATTTTTTTTTCATTTAACATCACGACTACTTCATATCGTAAGAGATAAAAAATTTACTTGCCGTGTAAAACGTTGTAATTTATTCTGATAATCTCAACAACAAAATAAATTTGGAGAGTAAGACAACGGTAATACATTAGCATATACTGCATACCAAACGATAATTGATTTGGTAAAACATTACTCATATCTCAAAAGAAAGAAACATGAACTTGTAATCATCTTCATATGGATATTAGTGTAATATATGACGAATTACTTAAAAAAAACAAGATCGGTCTATGTAATTAATTCATTTTCATAATTTAATCAATAAAGTTCAACCTATCAAATTCATAATTAAAACATGGACAAGTTAAATGTTAGTCACATGTCACATTCTAGTTGATTATTCAACTTTCTAAACTGTAACACCCGCAAATGTACCCTATTTTTATATTAAAAATATTGTACGGATACTGGAGTGTAAACTACTAAGGCTTGTGAGTTTAAGAGAAGTTTAACTAAGCTTACCTAAACTGACAACAAACACAGACAGAAATGGAGGTTGTTTTAGAGAGAGTGATTTATGTTAACTGAAATTCAAAGGATATGACTTAGAGAAGCTCCCCTACAGCATGGCACAAGAGAAGGGACTCAAAGACTAGTTCAGAGACAGGTTTAAAGTGTTACAGCAAGGCACAAACACTCTAGACTTAGCCTCAACAGCAAGCAAGCTAATCACAGCAAAGCACAGATTTAACTTGACTCACAAAGCAAGACATTGATCAGACACCTTGAAGATGTATCAGGCTTGACTCAAACTACAGCTCTTAGCACAAGTTTGAAAGGTTTGAGGGATATATCAAAGTTAATTCATTCATCAAAGTCTAATAAAAAAAGCATACAAAGACCTCCTTATATAGGGAGGCTGATATCTTGTGAACCATTGGATGTACAGATCATCCAAGGGCCAGCTTAGGATCTAAACTACTACAACAGACACTAATTAAGAGCCTCACAATAGGACGAGCACAACAACTATAAAGTACAGACACAAGACACAAAAACAGACAGAACAAAAAGCAATAAAGCAGTTTTTGGAGTTTTCCTCAAATAAAAATCTGTTGCTCTGGTTGTCTTGCTGCCTTGCCTGGATGTCTTGTTGCTCCTTGGGACTATCTACTCTTATTAGGACTTAGATAAACCTGCCTTGGATGAGGACCTGTTGACTTAAACAAAAGGAAAGCCACAATCTGAACTTGTACTTTCTCTGCTTTAATGTTCATTGGACTCTAACTTGGGCTGCTTGTTACTTAAGTTTTTGCTAGACTTCAAAAGGGATTATGCTGGACAAACTTGTTGATTAGGGGGTTGGATTGATGGTAGGCCATGGTGGGGGTGGTTGGGATGCTCTGGTGTACCTCCTTGGTGCTGGGTTTGCTAACCGGTCTGCTAAGCTCTGACTGGTATTGTTTCTGTCTTGTGTGGGGAGTGTGGACTGTGTTGGACCTTGGCATGGCTTAGCAAGCCCTGGACTATCTTCCTCAATATCTTCGCTTGGTTTGGCTTGAAGTTGGCTTGCCATGACTTGTTGTTTCGACCTTGTGACTCGAGCTTCCATCTGAGGGGGTCTTGGGGTCAGGCTTGTCTTGCTTGTGGCTTGATCATCAAGGCCCCTTGGGTGAGCTCCTGCTGCAGCCTCCCCAGGTTGAAAAGGGCTTGACCTCAAGCCTGTGTCTTCCTCTCCCTCAGAGTCTTCATAGAAGGGACTAAGATCCCCAACAATGAATGTTCCATGAACTGCATACTCTCCTAGTTGATCAATTCTATAGGCATTAGGACCTATCTTCTCTATGACTTGAAAAGGACCATCTGCTCTTGGCTCTAGCTTATTCTTTCTCTTGGAAGGGAACTTTTCTTTCCTTAGGTTGATCCACACTAAGTCTCCTGGTGCAAAGTCTTTCTTGGCCTTAGGAACCTTGGCATTCTTCTTGTATAGATCATTAGTTTTCTCAATTTGTTTTCTGACTGATTCATGGAGTTTTTGCATTTGTTCCACCCTCTTCTTGGCATCATAGTGGATCTCTGACCTGCACACATTAGACAAATTCAAAGGCATTAAGGGGTTAGTACCATAGACCACTTCAAAGGGGGAGTGGCCTGTGGCTGCTGATGGAGCTCTATTGAAAGAGAACTCTGCTTGAGCCATCTTTAAGTCCCAATCCTTGAGAGATTTGCTGACTATACACCTCAAGATCCTTCCCAAGGTCTTGTTTGTCACCTCAGTTTGTCCATCTGTTTGAGGATGATGGGAGGTACTAAACAACAACCTAGTGTTAAGCAGCTTCCACAATGTTCTCCAGAAATGACTCATAAACTTTGTGTCTCTGTCAGATACAATAGTTCTTGGAACTCCATGTAACCTCACCACCTCATCAAGGTATAGCTCTGCTACACTCACAGCATCCTCAGTTTTCTTACAGGCAATGAAATGTGCCATCTTGCTGAACCTATCCACAACCACCATGATAGAATCTTTCTTTCTTGTTGTCCTAGGCAATGCTACCATGAAATCCATGCTTACATCTTCCCAAGGCCTACATAGGACTGGTAGGGGGGTGTAAGGTCCTACTTGAAAAGAACTCTTGGGTTTTTGACAAACTCCACACCTTCTGAGCACTATTTGGACTTCTCCCATCATATTAGGCCAGTAAAACTGATCCTGCAGTATGTCCACAGTCTTCTGAATCCCAAAGTGTCCTCCAAGGCCACTTCCATGCACCTCCTTGATCAATAGACTCCTATAAGAACCTCTGGGAACACAGAGCTTGTTTCCTTTGAACAGGAATCCATTTTGTAGAGTGTAGGGTGAGTCAATGGTTCTTGTTCCCTCTTTCTGTGTTAACCAATCTTCTGCAAAGTCTGGATCTTCCTGATACATATCCTTCATGAACTCAAATCCAAGAACCCTTTGCTCCATGGTTGATAGTAGAGTGTATCTTCTAGACAATGCATCAGCCACCACATTTTGTTTTCCTTCTTTGTATTTGCTAGAAAAGATGAATGACTGGAGGAACTCCACCCATTTGGCATGCCTGTGACTGAGCTTATGCTCGCCTCCTATGTACTTCAATGCTTCATGATCACAATGTAAGACAAAGGGCTTGGGCTTCAGGTAGTGACTCCAATGCCTTAGAGCCCTGACAAGAGCATAAAACTCCTTATCATATGTAGAATAGCTCAGCTTGGCTCCACTTAGCTTTTCACTAAAATAAGCTACATGTTTCTTCTCTTGGATAAGGACAGCTCCAATTCCCACTCCACTTGCATCACATTCAACCTCAAATAGGCAATTAAAATCAGGTAACCTGAGGATAGGTGCACTGCACAAGAGCTTCTTCATGTATTTGAAAGCCTGCAAGGCATTCTCAGTCCAAGTGAACTCTTCTTTCTTCATACATTCAGTGAGGGGTGCTGCAATAGTGCTAAAGTTTTTAATGAACCTCCTATAGAAAGATGCTAGGCCATGAAACCCTCTTACTTCTGTGATATTCTTAGGAACAGGCCAAGACTGAACTGCAATGATCTTGTCTTGATCAACTGAAATGCTTTTACCAGACACCACATATCCTAGAAACTTGACTTCCTCAGTCATAAAGGTGCATTTCTCAAGCTTCCCAAAGAGCTTACTCTCCTTGAGTATTTCAAACACAGTCTCAAGATGCCTCAAATGATCATTCTTGCTCTTGCTGTAGATGAGAATATCATCAAAGTATACCACCACAAATCTCCCTAGGCAAGGCCTAAGCACTTTTGTCATTAATCTCATGAACGTACTTGGGGCATTTGACAGGCCAAAGGGCATGACAAGCCACTCATAAAGGCCATGCTTTGTTTTGAAGGCTGTCTTCCACTCATCTCCTTCCCTGATCCTCAATTGATGGTAACCTTGCCTCAAATCAATCTTAGAAAAGAACCTTGAGCCACTCAGCTCATCCAACATGTCATCAAGTCTAGGTATAGGGAACCTATACTTGACTGTGATGTTGTTGATAGCCCTGCTATCTATGCACATCCTCCAAGTCCCATCCTTCTTAGGAACCAATAAAGCAGGCACAACACATGGACTTAAGGACTCCCTTACAAACCCTTTACTCATCAACTCTCCAACTTGTTTCTGGAGCTCTTGTGTAGCCTTAGGATCACATCTATATGCTGGTCTATTAGGTAGTACAGACCCTGGCACAGGGTCTATCTGATGTTCAATTCCTCTTAAAGGGGGTAAGCCATCAGGAAGTTCCTCTGGGAACACTTCCTTGAATTGATCAATGAGGGGTTTAACTTCTGCAGGGATTACCTTAGACTCCCCTTCCTGAACTTCCATTGAAAGCAGCATCAATACAGGTTGCTCTTCACTACACTCTTTGACCATTGCTGATTCAGACAGAAACAAGACTCCACTAAAGTCTTCAGCCACACTGGGACTCCCATAACTCTTCTGATGTGGTGGCAAGGGGGCTAATGTCACTTTCCTGCTCCCATGCATGAAGGAATAGGTGTTGCTTCTTCCTTGGTGTATGGAGCTTTTATCAAACTCCCATGGCCTTCCTAATAATAAGTGACAGGCATCCATTGGAACCACATCACACAGAACTTCATCTTTGTACACACTTCCAATGGAGAATGGGACCATACATTGCTTGTCCACCTTAACCTCTGCTCCCTTACTCAGCCATCTCAACTTATATGAGTGAGGCTGCTCTTGAGTGCTTAGCTTCAACTTGTCAACCATAGTAACTGAGGCCACATTGGTACAACTTCTTCCATCTATGATGAGGTTACAAACCCTTCCTTGTATGGTACATCTGCTCCTGAAAATGAGGGACCTTTGATCCTCTTCCAAAGGTATCTGTTGTGAGTGCATTACCCTCCATAAAACCAAGTTGTGGCCTGTGTCAGGGAGTGCCACTATTGCCTCCTGACTAGGCTCTTCCTCCTCACTCACCAATTCTTCAACCTAAGGCTCATCCCTCTCATACTCAACTAGACCTTCCTTTTCCCAAGTCTCAACCTCCATTATAGTTAAGGTCTTCTTAGAAGGGCAATCCTTCCTGAAATGTCCATAACCCTGACATTGGAAGCACCTAATTCTATTCTCAGTCAATGAAGTGCTTGGCTTCTGACCCATGATGCCCTTTCCCTTGTCTAAGGTAGGTGGGGGTGCTGTCTTAGGGGTATCCATGGTCCTCAATCCACTGTAAGGTCTGGTTTGAAAAGGCCTAACAGGTTTTGGTGTAACAGACTTAGTCTTCCCTATCTTTTCAATTCTCAGAGATAAGTTAACAACATCATCAAATGACCACAGAGGTTGCATCCTAACCTTCTTAGCAATGCTCTTATCTAGACCCTCTAAGTACCCAGCAATCCTTTGCTCAGGTTTCTCATTTATATCACACTGCAAGGTGAGCTGTTCAAACTCTCTCAGATAAGATTCAACAGGTTTGTCTCCTTGTTTCAACTTAGACAACTTAATAAACAGATCCTGGGTGTATTCCTTAGCAACAAATTTATCTAACAGTTTCTTTTTCAGTTTGGTCCAGGATTTGATGGGTTCTTTTCCTTCCCTAGCCCTTAACCCTTTCATGGTTTCATACCAAAGAGAAGCATACCCTTTCAGTTTAAGGATGACTACTTTAAAAGACTTAGAATCATTATATCCTTTATACTCAAAGATTCTTTCTACATCTCTTAACCATTCTAACAAATCATCAGGATTAAGACTACCAGAAAACTCAGGGATGTCTACCTTAAGATGCTTATCTATGTGCCTGTGGATGGAAGCTCTGCTCCTTGTTGAGTCATCTGAGTTTGGATACTCTTCATCATCAGGTGGCCGTCCTCTGCCTCCTCCTTGGCCTCTTCCACGTCCTCTGCCTCTTCCTCCAGCAAACAACTGATTGCCTATTACCTGATCCAGGGCTCTGGTTAGGGTGGTTACAATCCCAGCCAGGTCCTCCATCCTTGCTTCTACTCCTGCCAGTCTCTCTTCCTTCATTTGGCTATTTTTGTGTTTTTAAATATAGTTAGGGAAAATGAACTCACTAAGACTCTCAACCTAAGCTCTGATACCAATTTGGAGTGTAAACTACTAAGGCTTGTGAGTTTAAGAGAAGTTTAACTAAGCTTACCTAAACTGACAACAAACACAGACAGAAATGGAGGTTGTTTTAGAGAGAGTGATTTATGTTAACTGAAATTCAAAGGATATGACTTAGAGAAGCTCCCCTACAGCATGGCACAAGAGAAGGGACTCAAAGACTAGTTCAGAGACAGGTTTAAAGTGTTACAGCAAGGCACAAACACTCTAGACTTAGCCTCAACAGCAAGCAAGCTAATCACAGCAAAGCACAGATTTAACTTGACTCACAAAGCAAGACATTGATCAGACACCTTGAAGATGTATCAGGCTTGACTCAAACTACAGCTCTTAGCACAAGTTTGAAAGGTTTGAGGGATATATCAAAGTTAATTCATTCATCAAAGTCTAATAAAAAAAGCATACAAAGACCTCCTTATATAGGGAGGCTGATATCTTGTGAACCATTGGATGTACAGATCATCCAAGGGCCAGCTTAGGATCTAAACTACTACAACAGACACTAATTAAGAGCCTCACAATAGGACGAGCACAACAACTATAAAGTACAGACACAAGACACAAAAACAGACAGAACAAAAAGCAATAAAGCAGTTTTTGGAGTTTTCCTCAAATGAAAATCTGTTGCTCTGGTTGTCTTGCTGCCTTGCCTGGATGTCTTGTTGCTCCTTGGGACTATCTACTCTTATTAGGACTTAGATAAACCTGCCTTGGATGAGGACCTGTTGACTTAAACAAAAGGAAAGCCACAATCTGAACTTGTACTTTCTCTGCTTTAATGTTCATTGGACTCTAACTTGGGCTGCTTGTTACTTAAGTTTTTGCTAGACTTCAAAAGGGATTATGCTGGACAAACTTGTTGATTAGGGGGTTGGATTGATGGTAGGCCATGGTGGGGGTGGTTGGGATGCTCTGGTGTACCTCCTTGGTGCTGGGTTTGCTAACCGGTCTGCTAAGCTCTGACTGGTATTGTTTCTGTCTTGTGTGGGGAGTGTGGGCTGTGTTGGACCTTGGCATGGCTTAGCAAGCCCTGGACTATCTTCCTCAATATCTTGGCTTGGTTTGGCTTGAAGTTGGCTTGCCATGACTTGTTGTTTAGACCTTGTGACTCGAGCTTCCATCTGAGGGGGTCTTGGGGTCAGGCTTGTCTTGCTTGTGGCTTGATCATCAAGGCCCCTTGGGTGAGCTCTTGCTGCAGATACTTTTCAACGTAATTTTAGATTTAGTCTAGAATTTAATATCCCGTGTCTAATTTAGCAAATCAGAGTTCATATTCGGACTTTACTCGAAATTCCGTGTGAGTTACGCCTTCAGCCGCTTTTGGGCTTTTTCCATATTTTTCCACTCACCTTATATCCCCTTATACCCTAACTTCCTCACTCACTTTTCCACTTACTCGATTGAAGACGCGAAAAGGTAACGGTGAAGGGTTACTCGATATCAATACGTGTTTTATATGCTTTAGTTGATATTTACTAAATGTCTAGTGACATTTATTAGGTATTTAATATAGTTTAATGTTAGTGAATGTGTTGGAATTGGATGTGTAATTATGGAATTTGTGTTAGTTGATGATAGTTGATGTTTTTGATGATTATTGGGTTAAAGAGGTGATTTTCGTGCATATGTGCTCCCAGCCGGCCGACTGGCTGCCGGTCAGCTGACTGGCTGGGATGGTGGCTGACATTTTTGACGTAATTTGGTGTTATGTAGGTCTCAGCCGGCCAGCCTACTGCCGGTCAGCCGACCGGCTGAGACACCCTCATTCCTTCTTCTCATTTCTCAAATGGTATATGGTCCAGCCGGGTAGCCGGCAGCCGGTCCACTTGACCAGCTGGATCACTCTGTATTTTCAATAGTTTTCAAATGTTACTAAAGTGCCAGCCGGCGGCCGGTCCACTTGACCGGCTGTTACAGGCTGTATTCCTTCTTCTAATTCTTTTCTTATGTTCTCATTTATAGTAGTTTGTACGGTTCGTTTATGAAAGTCCAAGACCTCTAATTAAACTCCTCTAATTAGTTCATTAAATTACATTAACTTAATGATTTAGGATCTAGTTATCATGCATGAAAATATAAAAGCATAAAAGAAAAGATAAGACGAAAACATCCTTACATTGGGAATTTTCGGTTCAATTTGGGCACAATAAGAACTCCTTCTTATTGTTCTTGAGCATGAAATTGATAAATGATCCTCCATAAACCAACCTCCAAAGTAGAAGGTCTCCTTCTAGTTGCACCCAAGATTAAACCCAAATAATCTTACCTTATTATTAACTAGATAATAAGTAAGACAAAATACTACTAATATTATTGTATTACTACACTAGTAATATGTAGAGAATATTAGTGTATAAGAGAGTTTAGAGAGAAGTTGAGTTTAGAAAGAGAAGTGAAAATAAGCAAAATGAAGTAGTGTAAAAATGAACAACTATTGTTCATTATATGGCACCTATGGCCGGACCACCCAAGTCCAAATGGCCTCTTATTTTGTTTAATTTTATTCACATGCAATAAGGTGGAGTGTAGGAAATGTTAGTATGATTAAAGCATGTAGGTAATGTCACCATCAAAAAGGAGAATTGTGTAAGAAAAAAAGAACAAAATCATTTCTTCCTACACATGCCATAACCGGCCACATGTGGCTTATTATGGTCTATTTTGATTTTTGATATTTGTCCCACAAATACTTATTAATCATATGCTTAATTATCTTGTATAATTAAGTGTTAATTTGATCATATAACAATTATATGACACAAATAAATAAATAATATGTACTTAACTTTTAAGTAGTATTTTACCATTATATCAATATATAATGGGTCCCACAATACTTAGTTAATTTATTTTACAAGTCCTTGTAAATAAAATTTACTAATTACCTCTACCTCAAAATATATGCATAACCTCAACTAATTTAATGAATTAACGATTAATCATTAAATTAAATCTTATTTAATCGTATTAAAATAAGACGTAAAATTTATTCAGTCAGCTATCGTATAATTGACTAATAAACTTAAGTGGAATGAGTTCCCAACTCAATTTCCAATAAATAACTCTCGTAACTAAACGTACATATCAAATATATGTAATGCTCTAATTAAACTATATCATATATAGATAATTAGTATTCTATTTGGGTCTCATCCTATAGGTGTGACCTAAAGGGATCAGTTGATTACCGACGTCATAAGACAATAACGTCAAACTCTAGTCAGCCAAGCGTTACCGATTTACGTTAATCAACTGACGTGGAGTATCAAAATATACTAATCATGACACGTATATTCAATATATTCCTCCCACTCATCGCAAGGTGTCTTACAGGTCGCACTTGCAATTGAAATTATAAATAGAGTGGTTTTCTCGATCTGAGAGAGTAACTGTCTGACTGGAAAATCTACCAGAGATGTGACAACCCTCGCGAATGCGGAAATAAAACATACAAGCATGTGATTTAATTAGCGGAAAATACGGTATTTTAAAAACCTTTTTACATGCAAATAGAAAATACGAAGAGTGTCAAATATTACAAACTAAAGTATGAAATACAACAAAGAGACGAAGTCTCTCAAAATGTTATCCAACAACAAAGTTATTAGCAGCTAGCTAAAATCGTCTAGAGGTGTTTCAATCCAGGGACCACGCCCGCTAGCTCACACCTGAACCCAACATACCACAAGCAAAAAGCCATATCACATTAAACGTACATAAAAGGAAATACAAAAGTAGAAGCATGCATATATAGATATACATGTGCAATACGATAAGGATAGATAGGCAATTCAATATATAATGATAAGAGCATATGAAGTACAAGTCCGAATCCATCATGTTATACAAAGACTCGGGGAAGACACTCTTAGGCAGCCGAATACACTCACTAGGGCTTGCATCTCACCGTTAGCGGTATAAGTTTGATAAGATTGAGACTCGACAACCAAACCATGCCAAGTCATGCAATGATCACAAATATTCCATCATATTATCATCCATTCAAAAGTACAATACGTTGACGACAACTCTCACGGTAAATGACACGCACTAGCACCTTGTACATGGAAAGAATGATTAAAATCGCATCCACGGGATGACATTTCCCTGAACGCATACACGATGACATTTCGTATATGTAGACTAATTTCCTCCTGGTAGGGCGACGATATAAATACCCGGTCCTAGTCTAAACCTGGCCCGACTCTCGGAATAACCATTTTCCGAATCGACAAGCGATGACATTTCGCATCCACGACTCGGTCAATCATAGAAGCCGAGTACCCCAAAGTCGGTCGATCATTCACGAAAGAGGCGGAAAAGAGCACAAGCATCAAAACAAGTGCTACGCTACATGCAAATGACACCACCTCGCAAGTATACAACATTTGACGGCCGAGTCGATCAACGCAAAGCGTTCGCCTCCCTACAACGTCGTCATATGCCCACTAACACATGCAATTATGCAGTAAGGATACACTACCCATTCCGACATTTCAGCCTTACAAACGTGGAGGTAGCCAAGGGAATGAGAGTACAAAGCACATAGGAAATTAGTGCTCAAACCGTAACATGTGTAAAAACCGACTCAAAGTGGGACATACCAAAAACCGTCTCAAAACATGAGAATAGGGAAATATATAAATTTAACTATAATAAAAATGAGTCAATACATGATACATAAGCATTAGAACAAGTTTATGAAGCACAATAAATAAGAAACATAGATCCCCTCTCCAAAACAACGTTGTTTGGAAACCAACTAAAACAATGGTCCACTTCAAACGGTCATAACTAGAGTTCTAGACATGAAAATGCAGAAATTTCAAATGGAGGTGATAGCTTATCCTCTTAAGGTTCCAACGGTTGGTCAAAAGCCCAAAGCAAGCAAGTAACAAAGGAGATATGATCATTTTACGAAAAGGGGTCAGTGTAGGAAAACTGCAGTCGACTTGGGAAAACTGGCAGCGTGATACGCTGCTAGCGCCAGGCAACGCTGCCAGCGTCCTACGACCCTGCCAACGTCCAGGGAACGCTGCCACCGTCCTACGACGCTGCCAGCGTCCAGGGAACGCTGCCAGCGTCCTGGTCTGGCAGGCACGGGTCATACGAATTTCACAATTTCACTTAGGCATAACACAACATCATCTATCATTACAAATCATCAATTCTCATATTAATTATCAATTAAAAACAACCATCATCAACAATACAATTCCTAAAATTACTAACCTTATTCTAAAAACGATTTCTAACATAGAAAACACATAAAACACGTAAATGATATCGAGTAACCCTTCACCGTTACCTTTATGCGTCTTTAAACGATTTCTAAGCCTTCCTCCACTAGATAGTAATCCTTATCGGGATCTTGAAGGTCTCCACCTAAACAAAGACGACAAAAGATGAATATAATTCACCTTTGAAAAAGACGGATAAATTGAAAAGCGAGAAAGACGGTAATTTTATTACCAATACGGATAGAGGACGATGAGAAGGAAGGAATAAGACGAACCTTAGTGAATTTGAGCAAGAAATGAAGGCGTAGTGTCGATTATAAGTTTGAGTAAGAATGGAGCTTAGGTTTTGGGTGGTTAATAGAAGAGGAAGAAGATGTGAGTTGTGAGGGAGTTTAGGGTTTGAGGGAGTATATGAAGGACTAAGTGGAAAAATATGGGAAAAAGCCCAAAAACGTCTTAAGACGTAACTTACTCGGAATCTCGCATAAAGTCCAAATACGAACTCGGAAATTCTAAATTAGACACGGAAAATTTAATTCTAAACTAAAACTAAATTTCGATGAAAAGTATCCGTATAATATTTTTACTATAAAAATAGCGTACATTTGCGGGTGTTACAATCACCCCACCTTTTAAAAAGTTTCGTCCTCGAAACTTGAGAGTAGAAAACAAAAGTATCAAGGACAAGAATCGGTTTTAAGAATTAACAAGAAAGCTTTTACAAGGAAAACATTTATGAAACGAGGTTCTTCTCGAAAACGGTTTAAGGAGAATTTTCATAAGTGTGAAACTTTACTTACGGATCTCAAGAGTGCCCGTCGCGAACGAGAACTCTAATTATCCAGATCAAATCAAAGTCGAAATAGTGAAATCGAAAATCAAACAAGCGTTAGTAAGTGCAGGACTAGTCACCAGACGTCTCCAAGAATAAGTCCAAACATCCAACCAAATGCAAAATCCAAATATAAAAGCAAAAGAAATCCATTTTCTCCAAAAAGAGGGTACACAAACCATCTTTAGACTTCTTTGAATAGTTAAATTAGAAATACAATATGAAAATTTGAAGGTTTTCTCAAAGATAAAATCAAATAACAAGACATTACACGTACATAGAGCGACTCAAACATCAAGTTCACAAATCACGATAACAAAATATATACAAAACACGCAAAAACAAAACAAATCGAATTCTTAGGAATAGGAAGATTAAGATAAAGTCGGCAGGAAGATCTACAAGAATTCGACATCACTAACTCTACTAATAAACCAAATCCTCAAGAGAATGCAATTTACCCAATTTGCAACTCTACATTTTCAATCATCAGAATTCCTACAAAAATATTCCATAATCACGAGATTTCAAGCCAATAACCTAATTATTCAGATCCATTTAGTATCCACTAAAGTCCATCAGAACGGTAGACTCCACAACTAACTATCCACATGTAGGATTCATTACGTACTCTAATCTTCTTAGTTTCATCAAAACTCTTACTAGAAACCACCAACAAAATATTTACCTCCAGGGAAACATGATCGCTAACAACCTCAAGTAAAAGGAGACTTACCATGAAAATCCCTTGATTCAATTTACTTCAAACTCATTATCATAAATTTACAATGAACTTTATCGACCTCAAAAGTCAAAACACAATCCACGCAACAAACATAATTATCTAGGATCCAACTAGCCTCATCCAAAGTCTCACGACAAGGGAAAATCCACAATCCATTATCGGCTATAAAGATTCTTTAATACGCCATAACATCCTTAATTCGATCATTACTACGCTCGAAGCCTCAAATATAAATCGTCGCATTAGCAAACTATGGTGGTTACTAATTCTCAAGATAAATGGGTTCACCATTCTAACTCTATAATCCATAACAACTGAGAACTCACTATCCAAAGCTTGCCACGAACATTTCTCAATCTCAAAATATGATTCCTTAAGAATAAAAGAGAATTACTAATTCCAAACCACAAATGACCAATCACTTGGCAATCAGACAACCATTCAAATCATCTAGTTCATCTAAAACTCAAAATGAAACCATTTTCATTTATGACAATACTCCTCAAACTTTGGGTACCGGCTCAATTACCCTAAAGCAAAGTCTCTTTTAGAATCCATCAATTAGAGACATCCAATTCCCAAATGACATACCAAGCAACCGTTATAATACCCAACAACAACGAACTATTATCATGATCAACTCAATTCTCAAAATAGCACTACAATACCAAGCTCCAAATCTAAAACTACTAAGAGAGGATACATTATCACTATTAGGATTCATCCTAGAGCTTAAGTCCTATTTCCCTTGAAGAAATACAACATGAAATTTGCTCAATCCAAGGACACATATTCTAGCTAAAGAATCCCAAATTACATCACGCTTATTCTCTGAACCTTACAAACGGAATATCCAATCCATTAGAGAAAAGATGAATGTGACAACCCTCGCGAATGCGGAAATATAAAACATACAAGCATGTGAATTATATAGCGGAAATAGGTAGTTTTAAAAACTTTTATACATGCAAGTTAATTAAAACGAGGAGTGTCAAAATATTACAAACTAAATGAGGAAATACAACAAAGAGACGGGGTCTCTTAAAATGTTAGCAAAGAACAAGTGTTTAGCAAAACTAGCTAAAATCGTCTAGAGGTGAAACTTCCAGGGACAACGCCCGCTAGCTCACACCCGAACCCAAAATAGTCAAAGCAAAAAGCCATCCATGCAAGCAACTTGTTCATTCATGAAAAACATGAACGCCACAATCAGTGGGGAGTAACTCCGGGTTCTCCCAGCCATATCACATTAAACGTACATCAAAGAAGATACAAAGGTAGAGCATGCATACGTATAGATATACATGTGAGATACGATAAGAAATAGATAGGCAATCCAATATATAATGATAAGATCATGTGGAAATCAAATCTGAAACCATCATGTTATTCAAAGACTCGGGGAAGACACTCTTAGGCAACCGAATAAGCTCACTAGGGCTTGCATCTCACCGTTAGCGGTATAAGATTGATAAGATTGAGACTCGACAGCCAAACCCAGTCACGTCATGCGATGATTACACAAATCCAACATATTATCATCCATTCACGAACCAAGACATTGACGGTGTCCAATCATGCAATGACCATGAACAATATCATGAAATCACGCATTCAAAGACGACTCAAGACGACATCTCTCACGGTACATGAAACGCACTAGCATCGTGTACATGGCAAGTATGATTAACAGGCATCCACGGGATAAAGCATTTCCCTGAACTCATACACGATGCTACATTTCGTATATGTAGACTAATTTCCTCCTGGTAGCACGACGATAATAATACGGTCCTAGTCTAAACCTGGCCAGGATCTCGGAATATAACGTGTTCCGATTCGACATGTGGGTTTATTTAAGACGTTCCAATCCAAGACTCGGTCAATCATTGACGCCGAGTACCACAAATTCGGTAGATCAATTCAAGAAAGAGGCGGAAAAGAGCACAAGCCTCATAACAAGCGGTACGCTACATGCAAATAACACCCCCTCGCAAGTACACAACATTTCACGGCCGGGTCGAACAACGCAAAGCGTTCAACTCCCAACAACGTCGTCGTATGCCCACTACACATGCAATTAAGCAGTAGGATAACTCTCCGTTCCGACATTCCAGCCTTACGAACGGGAAGGTAGCCAAGGGAATGAGAGTACAAAGCACAAGACAAAATAGTGCTTAAACCGTATCATTTGTAAAAACCGACTCAAAGTGGAAACATACCAAAAACCGTCACAAAACTGAGAATATGGCATTTATATATAAAGTGTAAATATGATAAAAAGAATAAATACATGAGACATAAGCATTCGAACAAGTTTATGAAGCTAATGCATAAGAAACATAGTAGTGACCTCTCCAAAAACAAACACGTTTGGGAGTAACTAAAACAAGGGTTCACTTCAAACTGTCAGAACTAGAGTTCTAGACATGTAATACAGAAATTTTAAGCGAGGCGTGATTGAGCTTATCCTCTTACGGTTCCAACGAATGCGTCACAAGACCAAACAAGCAAGTAACGAAGGAGATATGATCATTCTACGAAAAGGGGTCAGTGCAGTGAAACTGCACAAGTCACGACCGTGACTGGTATTTCACGACCGTGAGATGTGTGACCAAATCACCCGAGAACCTTCAACATAAATTCAATCCTTTTATTTCCAATTCTCATAATTCATTTCTAATAACTATCAACAATCCATATTCATCATCAACAATCATCAAATAACAACAATCATCATCCATAACATGATTCCTAAACTTACTAATCGTATTCTAATACGATTTCTAGCATATAAGCATGTAAAACACGTAAATGATATCGAGTAACCCTTCACCGTTACCTTTACGCGTCTTTAATCGATTACTAAGCTTTCCTAGTAGTCTCCACCTACAATTAGGTAATAAAAGATTAATATATTTCACCTTGAGAAAGGCGGATAATTTAAAAAGCGAGAAAGACGATGATTTTAATATCAAAGCGGATAGAGGAAGGTAATGGGAGAAGAATGAGATGAACTTACGTGAATTCTATCAAGGAACGAAGGAGCTATGATGATTCAAAGATCGAAAATAAAGAGGGAGGCAAGGTTTTGATTGCTTAAGGAAGAAGAAATGTATTTGTGATTGTGTAGAATGAATATTAGGTTAAGGAGTATGAGGGAGTATAAGTAAAGGGTGAGGCGGAAAAGTCAACGAAAGTCAAAGGCGGCTCAAAAGTCAAGAAAAGTCAAAGACGACTTAAAATTCAAGAAAAGTCAAAGACGACTTAAAATTAAAGAAAAGTCAAAGACGACTTAAAATTCAAGAAAAGTCAAAGACGACTTAAAAGTCAAGAAAAGTCAAACTCGCCTTAAGACGGGATTCTCATGGAATCTCGCGGAAATTCCAAATACGAACTCGGAAATTCTAAATTCGACTCGGAACATAAAATTCTAAATTAAAACTTAAATTTGCTGAAAGGTATCCGTAAAATATTTTCACTAGAAAAATAGGGTACATTACCGGGTATTACATGAAGGAGCAACGAGATAGAAAACGATAAGGAATCTCAAGGAGAACACGGGAATAAATAAGGCACGAGATTACAAGAGAGGGGCGCTGAAAATAACGAGGTCAAGGAAGAAACAAAGCAGATAGTAGAGTTATGAAGATATCCAAGTAAGAAAGAAGATACGAGCATGCGATTTCTTAAAGATCAATCTTGACAAAAACATTCAAGAATGGAAATGAAAAGGGACAATGGCACGAGTAAAGGTTTAAGGTTTAATCCACAAAATTTCTCGATTCAAACTTAGGGTGATAGCAAAGCAAATCATCCCAATAACAAAGGTCTCTTACAAGGGACCCTCGTACCACAAATCATCAAGGTAAGGTACACCTAGATTTAACAAATCGATTACAACCCAATTCATCTATCCGTTCACAAAGCACGGATTCCCAATTGCGGATTTTCAACTCACGCATAATAACATTCTCTCAACTTCAAAATTTGACACATCCTCAAAGGTTTCAAAACCGAAGGTCTAACAAGGAATTCTTCATACAAATCTCTTTTCAACTCCTATGGCCAACAAGGTAAAACACCATACAAAACGTCATCATCAACATCCTAAGGCATCACCATCATAGCTCATCTAATCAGATTCCACTTATGCCATAATCCTTAAGTAACATGGTTTAATCTATCATGACGACTTACTACCTCAACCAAGTCTCCGATACCATGATATAAGATCATAATTGTAAATCCAATGATTATAGCCAAGTATTTTTCCACCAAGCATATATCCAAAGGTACACACTAGAAAATCACTAGAAGTCACTTAGTCTCAAGGGCATTTTACAACTCAAGGTATCATCCAAATATTCTCACTTAGAACAACTAGCTCCAATTTAGGTATGATCCTCAAGACACTCTAATATTACTAAACTACTAAGTTCAAAAGATTAAATCACTAATGGGTTAAGAAGTCCTAGCAAACTCATTCAACTTTACACAATCAAATACCATGAATTATCCATACATTAGTCATGGCAAGCATCAAACATTAAAATCATCAAACTTATCTTACCACCTCTCCACAGAGATACAACCAATCATCAATATAGGGTGAAATTAGATCTACACCATTTACCTCAAATCCCAAATTCTATCTAACCAACACTAACATCCAACAAAGTTCAAAATTCTTCCGACCAAGTACAAGATACTACAAACATACGAGTATGGTGTCCACAAATGGTCACATAAGGAAGTTGAGGGTACAAATTGATAAGGAGGAGGAAAGTATAAAGAGTAATTTCCAAGGGAAAAGAAGTTAGATGATAAAGAATCACTTAGATAGAAGGAAGAGAGCATGATACATTAAGAACGAGAGAAATCATCGGTGAGGAAGAAATATACTTCAATTAGGCTTGTCAATCTTCATTCTTCGGTAGCGGATACTTCTTCTAGGTGACGCATGATCCTCCTCAAGATGGTAGATACAAACAAACATAACATCACTCAACACAATCAACAAACAAGTTAGAACCTAACAAACATCAAGTACACCAAGACTACCACCTTAGGTCCTTAAGTCTACCCATCTCTCATTTATTATTTCAAGGTCAAGTAGTTTAAGTTTAGAGTTCACGTGTGTGCGTCGGGAGCATTTAAGCTCTGATACCAACTGTGACAACCCTCGCGAATGCGGAAATAAAACATACAAGCATGTGATTTAATTAGCGGAAAATACGGTATTTTAAAAACCTTTTTACATGCAAATAGAAAATACGAGGAGTCTCAAATATTACAAACTAAAGTATGAAATACAACAAAGAGACGAAGTCTCTCAAAATTTTATCCAACAACAAAGTCATTAGCAACTAGCTAAAATCGTCTAGAGGTGTTTCAATCCAGGGACCACGCCCGCTAGCTCACACCCGAACCCAAAATACCACAAGCAAAAAGCAATCCAATCAAGCAACCTGTTCATCCATGAAAAACATGAACGCCACAGTCAATGGGGAGTAACTCCGGGTTCTCCCAGCCATACCACATTAAACGTACATAAAAGGAAATACAAAAGTAAAAGCATGCATATATACATATACATGTGAAATACGATAAGGATAGATAGGCAATTCAATATATAATGATAAGAGCATATGAAGTACAAGTCCAAATCCATCATGTTATACAAAGACTCGGGGAAGACACTCTTAGGCAACCGAATACGCTCACTAGGGCTTGCATCTCACCGTTAGCGGTATAAGTTTGATAAGATTGAGACTCGACAACCAAACCATGCCAAGTCATGCAATGATCACAAATAATCCATCATATTATCATCCATTCAAACGTACAATACATTGACGACAACTCTCGCGGTAAATGACACGCAATAGCACCGTGTACATGGCAAGAATGATTAAAATCGCATCCACAGGATGACATTTCCCTGAACGCATACACGATGACATTTCGTATATGTAGACTAATTTCCTCCTGGTAGGATGACGACATAAATACCCGGTCGTAGTCTAAACCTGGCCACACTCTCGGAATAACCATTTTCCGATTCGACAAGCGATGACATGTCGCATCCAAGACTCGGTCAATCATAGAAGCCGAGAACCCCAAATTCGGTCGATCATTCACGAAAGAGGCGGAAAAGAGCACAAGCATCAAACAAGCGGTACGCTACATGCAAATGACACCACCTCGCAAGTATACAACATTTGACGGCCGGGTCGATCAATGCAAAGCGTTCGCCTCCCAACAACGTCGTCATATGCCCACTAACACATGCAATTAAGCAGTAAGGATACACTCCCTATTCCGACATTCCAGCCTTACGAACGTGGAGGTAGCCAAGGGAATGAGAGTACAAAAACATAGGAAATTAGTGCTCAAACCGTAACATGTGTAAAAACAGACTCAAAGTGGGACATACCAAAAATCGTCACAAAACATGAGAATAGGGAATTATATAAATTTACCTATAATAAAAATGAGTCAATACATGATACATAAGCATTAGAACAAGTTTATGAAGTACAATAAATAAGAAACATAGATCCCGTCTCCAAAACAACGTTGTTTGGAAACAAACTAAAACAAGGGTCCACTTCAAACGGTCATAACTAGAGTTCTTGACATCCAAAAGAATAAATTCCAAATGGAGGTGATAGCTTATCTTCTTAAGGTTCCAACGGTTTGTCACAAGTCCAAAACAAGCTAGTAATGAAGGAGATATGATCATTTAACGAAAAGGGGTCAGTGCAGGAAAACTACAGTCGACTTGGGAAAACTAGCAGCGTGAAACGCTGCCAGCGCCAGGCAACGCTGCCAGCGTCCTACGACGCTGCCAGCATCAAGGGAACGCTGCCAGCGTTCTGGTCTGGCAGGCACGGGTCATACGAATTTCACAATTTCACATAGGCATAACACAACATCATCTATCATTACAAATCATCAATTCTCATATCAATTATCAATTAACAACAACCATCATCAACAATACAATTCCTTATATTACTAACCTTATTCTAAAAATGAAATCTAACATAGAAAACACATAAAACACGTAAATGATATCGAGTAACCCTTCACCGTTACCTTTATGCGTCTTTAAACGATTTCTAAGCCTTCCTCCACTAGATAGTAATCCTTATCGGGATCTTGAAGGTCTCCACCTAAACAAAGACGACAAAAGATGAATATAATTCACCTTTGAGATAGACGGATAAATTGAAAAGCAAGAAAGACGGTAATTTTATTACCAATAAGGATAGAGGACGATGAGAGGGAAGGAATAAGACGACAAAAGATGAATATAATTCACCTCAGTGAATTTGTGCAAGAAATGAAGGCGTAGTGTCGATTATAAGTTTGAGTAAGAATGGAGCTTAGGTTTTGGGTGGTTACTAGAAGAGGAAGAAGAAGTGAGTTGTGACGGAGTTTAGGGTTTGAGGGAGTATATGAAGGAGTAAGTGGAAAAATATGGGAAAAAGCCCAAAAACGTCTTAAGACGTAACTTACTCGGAATCTCGCGTAAAGTCCAAATACGAAATCGGAAATTCTAAATTAGATACGGTAAACTAAAACTAAATTTCGCTGAAAAGTATCCGTATAATATTTTTACTATAAAAATAGGGTACATTTGCGGGTGTTACAAGAGATCTCTTCCGAGCGTGGCCACGCATTTCCAGTTACTACTCCTCGAGTGGCCCGAAGATGTTAATACCCAACGTGGGTGGACAATTCTTGTTGACCCATCTTACACTGCATGATGGAGATCACCATGACCCAGAAGATGTCCATCGGCCTCCTTTCACGTCACGACCTAGGACAAAAACCAAAGTCAATCGGAAACTACACTGACTCAGGGAAATGGTAGCCAGTCTAAAGAATCAACTCATAGGAGTAAAATAGAAATCCCCACCACGACCAGGCTTCAACAATTTTTATAAGGGACTCTATTATGGTCACTGCCCGACAGAGTGTCTCCACAGTCTGTCTATGTAAACGACCAGTCATCTCCATGACCCCATGGTGCTGAACCAACCATCGATCGACTTACAATCTCCATGACCTCAAATGAGTGACTAGGGACAAAACACTAAGTTCATCCTGTTCACTTGAATTGGGTTCAAATTTCTTTCAACCAATTCGGAAATATAAACAAAGTATTAAAATTTAGTCAAACTAAATAAAGGAGTTTTTAATGAAACTCTAACAATGAATGCGATTATCAAATATTTGGAAAAATTGATACGCTATCAATAATTTCATATCTCATAATCTCTACCAATTCAGGTAGATATTTCAATCCCATTGAAATGACATGACTATCATGTTCAGCCTGCAAAAGGCATGGTAATGGATTAGCAATACTTGCATCTTTCCTACCGTTCTGATTGCTATTTATCTTTGTCTACGGAATCTCATATTACATAAAACTTTCTGAGTACGTGTCTAGGTTTGAATCTAGACTTAGGACTCTTGACCTAAAGGTAGCTCCCACTGTTTTACCAATATAATGGGATAGGGTATGCAACTATAGGAACTACTTCTAGTCCCTCCAATACTGTTGAATCCAAGCTACTTTCATTTGCATCATCATATGATGCAATGTACTCGATTTCCGTTGTGAAATCCGCAATGATAAACTGCCTGGAACACTTCCAGCGGATACATGACATTTATAATTGAAAATGTCACTCCTACATGGAACCTTTCCAATAGTGTTTTCTGCTTGGAACTCTTCTAACAGACAAATTGTGACAACCCTCGAGAATGCATAAATATAAAACATACAAGCATGTGAATTAATAGCGGAAATATGAAACTTTAAAAAACTTTTATACATGCAAGATAGAAAATACGAGGAGTGTCAAAAATTACAAACCAAATACAAAATACTATAAGAGACAAAGTCTCTCAAAATGTTATCAATATCAAAGTGATTAGCAAACTAGCTAATAAACGTCTAGAGGTGTTTCATCCAGGGACAACGCCCGCTAGCTCACACCCGAACCCAAAATACCACAATCAAAAAGCCATCTAATCAAGCAACCTGTTCATCCATGAAAAATATGAACGCCGCAGTCAGTGGGGAGTAACTCCGGGTTCTCCCAGCCATATCACATTAAACGTACATAGAAGGAAATACAAAAGTAGAGCATGCATACATATAGATATACATGTGAGAAACGATAAGAATAGATAGGCAATTCAATATATGATGATAAGAGCATAAGAGTTACAAGTCCGAATCCATCATGTGATACAAAGACTCGGGGAAGACACTCTTAGGCAACCGAATACGCTCACTAGGGCTTGCATCTCACCGTTAGCGGTATAAGTTTGATAAGATTGAGACTCGACAAACAAACCATGCCAAGTCATGCGATGATCACAATAAATCCACCATATTATCATCCATTCAAACATACCAATACATAGACGATGCCCAATCATGCAATGACCATGAATAATAAGTCATGAAATCATGCATTCAAGAACGACGACACAAAGACGACATCTATCAGGGTAAATGAAACGCACTAGAACCGTGTACATGGCAAGTATGATTAAAAGGCATCCACGAGATAAGCATTTCCCTGAACGCATACACGATTCAATTCATTTCGTATATGTGGACTAATTTCCTCCGGTAGAACGACGATATAAATATCCGGTCCTAGTCTAAATCTGGCCAGAATCCCAGAATCACATTTTCCGGTTCGACATGCGATAAACGTTTCGCATCCAAGACTCGGTCAATCATTGACGCCAAGTAACCCCAAATTCGGTCGACATTCACGAAAGAGGCGGAAAAGAGCTCAAGCCTCATAACAAGCGGTACGCTACATGCAAATAACACCACCTCGCAAGTACACAACATTTGACGGCCGGGTCGATCAACGCATAGCGTTCAACTCCCAACAACGTCGTCGTATGCCCACTAACACATGCATTTAAGCAGTAGGATACCTCCCCGTTCCGACATTCCAGCCTTACGAACGTGGAGGTAGCCAAGGGAATGAGAGTACAAAGCACAAGACAAAATAGTGCTCAAACCGTATCATTTGTAAAAACCGACTCAAAGGGGAACATATCACAAACCGTCACAAAACATGAGAATAGGGAATTTTATAACCTTAACTATGATAAAAAGGAATCAATACATGATACATAAGCATTAGAACAAGTTTAGGAAGCATAATGAATGAGAAACATAGATCTTATCTCAAAACAACAAGTTTGGAAACTAACTAAAACAACGGTCCACTTCAAACTGTCATAACTAGAGTTCTAGATATGAAAATACATAAATTCCAATTCAAGGTGATAGCTTATCCTCTTACGGTTCCAACGATAGGTCACAAGCCCAAAACAAGCAAGTAACGAAGGAGATATGATCATTTTACGAAAAGGGGTCAGTGTAGTGAAACTGCACAAGTCACGACCGTGACTTGTATTTCACGCCCGTGACATGAGTTACCAGTTCACCCGAGAGCCTTCAACATACATTCAAACATTTTCACTTTTCATAATTCACTTCTAACAACTATCAACAATCAATAATCATCATCAAAAATCATCAACTAACAACAATCATTATCAATACTACAATTCCTAAGCTTTCTAATCGTATTCTAAATACGAATTCTAACATAGAAATCATGTAAAACACGTAAATGATATCGAGTAACCCTTCACCGTTACCTTTATCGCGTCTTTAATCGATTTCTAAACCTTCCTAGTCTCCACCTACATACAATTAGATAATAAAAGATGAATATCATTCACCTTGAGAAAGACGGATAATTTAAAAAGCGAGAAAGACGGTAATTTTATTACCAATACGGATAGAGGAAGCTAAGAGGGGAAGAATAAGACGAACCTAGATGAATTTGAGCAAGAAATGAAAGCGTAGCGATGATTCGAAGATGGATCAAATATGGAGGCTAGGGATTTGGGGTTTACTTAGTGATGAAGTAAGAAGAAGATTGAATGAGGGTGTTAGGGTTGTGAGGGAGTATATGAAGAGTAAGTGGAAAAGTCAAGAAAAAAGTCAATAAAGTCAAAGACGGCTCAAGACAGGTTTTTCTTGAAATCTCGCGGAAATTCCAAATACGAACTCGGAAATTCTAAATTCGACTCGAAAAATTAAATTTACGATTAAAACTAAAATTCGCTGAAAAGTGTCCGTAAAATATTTTTACTAGAAAAATAGGATACATTTGCGGGTGTTACAATCACCCCACCTTTTAAAAAGTTTCGTCCCCGAAACTTGAGAGTAGAAAACCAAAAGTATCAAAGACAAGAATCGGTTTTAAAAATCAACAAGAAAGCTTTTACAAGGGAAACATTTATGAAACGATGTTTTTCTCGAAAACGATTTAAAGAGAATTTTCATAAGTGTGAAACTTTATTTACGAATCACAAGAGTGCCCGTCGCGATTGAGAACTCTAGCTATCAAAAATCAAATCAATGTCGAATTAGTGAATTTGAAATTCAAAACAACGTTAGTAAGTGCAGGACTAGTTATCAGACGTCTCCAATAACAAGTGCAAACATCCAACCAAACGCAAAATCCAAATATAAAAGCAAAAGAAATCCATTTTCTCCAAAAAGAGGGTACAAAATCCATCTTTAAACTTCTTTGAAAAGTTAAATTAGGGAAGCAATATGGAAATTTAGAGATTTTCTCAAAGATAAAATCAAAATAACAAGACATTACACGTACATAGAGCGACTCGAACATAAAGTTCACAAATCATGATAACAAAATATATACAAAACACGCAAAAGCGAAACAAATCGAACTCTTAGGAATAGGAAGATCACGTTGAAATCGGCACGAAGATCTATCAGAATTCGACATTACTAACTCTACTAATAAACCAAATCCTCAAGAGAATGCAATTTACCTAATTTGCAACTCATCATTTTCAATCATCAGAATTCTTACAAAAATATTTCAAAATCCTAAAACTTCGAGTAACAAATCCCAATTATTCAAATCCAATTAGAATCTATTAAGGTCTGTCGGCACGGTAGACTCCACAACTAACAACCCACATGAAAGATTCATTGCGTACTCTAATCTTCTTAGCTCCATCAAAACTCTTATTAGAAACCACCAACAAAATATTTATCTCTAGGGAAACATGATCGCTAACAACCACAAAGTAATGGACTTACCATGAAATCCTTTAATCCAATTTACTTCAAACTCATTATCCTAAATTTACAATGAACTTTCTCATCCTCGAAAATCAAAACACAATCCACGCAACCAAACATAATTATCTAAGATCCAACTAGTCTCACGACAAGGGAAAATCCATAATCCATTATCGCTTATAAGAATTCTTTAATACGCCATAACATCCTTAATTCGATCACTACTATGCTCGAAGCCTCAAATACAAATAGTCACATTAGCAAATTATGGAGGTTACTAATCCTCAAGATAAATGGGTTCACCATTCTAACTCTATAAACCATAACAACTGAGCATTCATTATCCAAAGCTTGCAACGAACATTTCTCAATCTCGAACTATGATTCCTAAAGAATAAAAGAAAATTACTAATTCCAAACCACAAATGACCAATCACATGGAAATCAGACAACCATTCAAATCATTTAGATCATCTAAAACTCAAAATGAATCGATTTTCATTTATGACAAAACTTCTCAAACTTTGGGTACCAACTCAATTACCCTAAAGCAAAGTCTTATTTAGAATCCACCAATTAGAGACATCTAATTCCCAAATGATATTCCAAGCAACCGATATAATACTCAACAACAACGAATATCATCTCGCTCAACTTAATTCCCAAAATAGCACTACACTAGCAAGCTCAAATAAATGAAGCCACCAAGAGAGTACAATACCACCAACAGATTCATCCTAAGGTTTAAATCCCAATCCTATTTCATGATCAAAAATAAAACGAGTAGCTAACAACAATCACCTCAACAGCGGGAGACAATGACCACCATGACATGAAAAGATAGAGATTTAGAGGGAAACACGAAACGCGATAAGATCGGACGAAAATTAGAGGAACGCTAGAGGCAGGGAGCCAAAAGCTAGATATTGGATAGATATAGCTATGAAGATAGCCAAGAAAAGGAAAAGATAAGAGAAAACAATTTCCTAGGAATCGGGCTTAGTAGGAACTTGCATGAAAGGAAATGGAAAGTGATAATCGCACGAGAAAAAGGTTTAAGGTTTAATCCATAAAATTCCCTTTTTAAACTCAGGGCGATAGCAAAGCAAATCATCTCAATAACAAAGGTCTCTTACAAGGGACCCTCGTACCACAAATCATCGGAGTAAGGTACACCTAGATTTAACAAATAGATTACAATCCAATTCATCCATACTTTCATAGAACACGGTATCCCAATTTCGGAATTGCAACTTAAGCATAGTAACATTCTCTAAATTCCAAAATTTGACACACTCTCAAAGGTTTCAAAACCGAAGAACTAACAAGGAATTCTTCATACTAATCTCTTTTCAACTCCTACGGCCCATAAGGTAGAACACCGAACAAAACGTCATTATCAACATCATATAGCCCACGAGTTCATTATTAACAAAGTACAACCTCAAGTCAGACATCAACATTAACGTCCCAAGGTATTTCCATCATAGTTCACAACATCGAAATCTCGCTCATACTATAATCCCAAGTAATAGGTTCAATTACAACGAAACCTTACTTAATTCAAACGAGTCTCCGATACATAAGATAAGATCATATCTTTAAATCCAGAACTATAGACAA
>JAIUZE010070404.1:0-38434 GCA_022085475.1 Heliosperma pusillum
GAGTGTAGGAAGCAATACAATGAGACGTGTAGAAAGCGTTTAAAAGACGCCATGTATGATGCCGGCCAGATGGCAAGAGGTAAGAATCCGGTTGGCCCGGGTTGGATGCTTCCTAATGTTTTCAAAGAATTAATCGAGAAGCGGAAGAATAAGGCGTTTATCAAGAGATCGAAACAAGCTTCCATCAACAAGAAAGGCGGCGAAGATGGCCCTACTACACATCATTACGGGTCAATCAAAGCTGTTAAACATGCTGCTAAGATGGTAAATAATTTGAACTTATTTAAGTATTTGAAGTTGATAATTTACTTTGTTAGTGTAATGTTAGTATTTGTAATTTGAAGTTAATGTTTGATTTGGTTTTATTAAAGGCGCAAGATAAGGGGGGTATAGCCCCTAATGCAGTGGAGCTATTTCTTGATAGCCATATGAGAATGGTTGATGGTGAGGAGCAATGGAGTCATCCAACTGCCCGAGCTAGATATGTAAGTATTACTACATTCGAAATTTCATTTTTACATTTGTTTTAGGACTTTCGATAGACGCTTTTTTTATTTTCTAAGGACGATAGATGAGTTATTTACAACTTTCTTTTTGACAATGTAGCAAAATTTTCAAAGGATGATAGCCGAGCTTACGGAGCAAGGACTTCCGATTGACGTTAACAAGGTTTGGTACGATTCGGTGGATGGATACAAGAAGGGCCAAGTCTTTGGTTTAGGGACCGCCGCCTCACTATATTACACTCCCCCGGCGTCATCATCGTCGACAGGTAAATCTTCCGCCTCCCACCAATATATCCCGGGTGTTCTAACTCAATCAATTCAAGCACGTGAGAGGGAAGTCGAAGAGTTTAGGAAGTATAGAGAGGAGATGCAACAAAGGGATGAACTTTACGTGAAAAATCAAGAAGAACTAAGGCAGCAAATCACGGCAAGTCAAGCCGCTGCTATGCGTGAACGGGAAGAAACAAGGCGCCAAATTGAGGCCTTAGCCAAACTGCTTGAATCCCAAACCCAATACCGATGCAACAATAACATATTTGATTTTCCGACTAACCCAAATAACGATAACCCCGGTGGAGGCGGAAGTGGTTTTCAAGTGTAAGGTACTTGGTTGTGTAAGATAGGGTTAATTGTAATGTAAACTTTAGTAGTTTGTTGTATAAGACATGGTTATGCTAGTTAATGTAAACTTTAGTAGTTTGTAATGTAAACTTTAGTAGTTGTAAGACTTGTAATGTAAACTTTAGTAGTTTCTAATTTGAAAGACGGTTTCTGGTTTCAAAAAATTGTGTACGAACGCATTTGTATATATATTGAAAAGTTTGCAGGAAATATAGCAAATGGGGGAAAATAAGAAGCAAAATCACCCAAATCGTTCACAATAAATACCGACCGACTCATACAATTTACCGACCGACTCAACAATTTACCGACCGACTACATACAAATACCGACCGACTGCCGTCTGAATAGTTCCTGATTATTTGTGGTCTAAAAATGACATCGACCGAAATGGTCCTATACCGACCGACTGTCGGTCGGTAATTACCGACCGATTTTGTTGTTACCGACCGATTGGACATTTACATTGACCAAGTCAATATGTTTTAGCACCGACGGATTTTCTCTCCACCGACTGATTGATCGGTCGGTATGTTTCCGACCGATTTGAAATCGGTCGGTAAGAAACATTTACCGACCACAATTACCGACCGATTTTATTCGGACGCCAAGGAAGGAAAAACGGTCGGTAAGAAGTATTACCGACCGATTTTCACTTTTAGCGACCGCTAAAAACGGTCGGTACTAGACCTGATTCTTGTAGTGATTTATTATTTTTAGTGTTTGTTTTTCAACATAGTCGTGCATCAATCTTTATCAATCGCTCGCGTAAAATACGTCATTGGATAATAGTACATCACATAATCTTACAATTCTTTAATGAGAATCTGTGTGAGTTATATTGTACTTTCTTAACGTAAGATAATATAGAGTATTTAGCGATACTCACCTTGAGTTATAATCATAGTTGATTATACGAGTGGGTTGATAATTTTTGTAATCCGTAGAAAGGTACTAAATATTATTAATCGAGAATAGTGGACGTAGGTTTCGACTTGTGAAACTGAACCACTTCAAAAATCCGTGTGCCTCTCTTTACTTTCTTTATTTTCGTGTTTTCGTTACTAGTGCTTACTTTGATTAATTAATTAGTTGATTTTAATCTGTAAGATCAAATAATTAATTACGTATCATACAAATCGAAAAAGTGGGGCTAGCTTTTAATACTCAATTCAGCCCCCCTCTTTCGTATTCGATCAATAGACTCTATAGGTCTTCTTATTCAAAGTGTTTTGTAGAACCAGTTTCTTGTTTCAAAAGTCTTCACTTGTTAACTAAGAAAAAACTCCTGTGAAACATTTCGCTGCACTGTGACATTTGTAAGCTTGTTCGATTATCTTGCGTTTAAGTCAAACTATTGATCTCCCCGTTCTTTAAGATAAAAATTGAGATCTTTGACTCTGTAAACCAGAAGATAAGAACAAAAGACTCTTGTGAGGCAGAGAAGCCTTGAGTTTGAGTGCAATCTTAGTTGATTGGAGTAGTTATTCTATTGTAAGAGGTTTAGTCATTAGAGTTAATTTCTAAACATCAATAAAATAACGATGGACGTAGGCTTCAGAGTAGAAGCTGAACCAGTTTTAAAAACATCTTGTGTGCTTCAATTTCCGCTGTCTATCTCTCGCTATTTCATTTCACAAAAATTAGAATGACCACAGTCATGCTCACTGTGACATAATCTTGCTGTCTCTCCTTGTAAACTTAACAAACCATTAAGTCCCTCAAGTAATTGACACCTTGTCTCCATTCTGTCCTTGAACTAAATAGATAAATTTTAAAAAGGGCACCTAATTCACCCCCTCCCCCTCTTAGGTGCTTGGATTCGTACTCTTCAATTGGTATCAGAGCCTGGTGCTCTTGATATAGGCTAATCCCCTAAGAGTGATCCTTTGACTATGGAGTCCCACAAACAAACAAAGTACCCAGTCTTTACCGGTGAGAACTTTGCTTGGTGGAAAAAAAAGAAGGGAGAAAAACGTTAAAAGCACTAACTTTGAGTGTTGGATTATCATAAAAAAATGGACCTATTGAAATCAATCATCTTGACGCAATCACTGCCAACCCAACTCCTAAAAACGAGGAAGACTGACAGGCTAAATCGCACACCTAATCAAAGATAACCAACTGGCCTAAACTAATGCAGTAAAGGAAGTCGGGATCGTATCCACAGGGAGACTAAAGAAATTCTATTTGCTAATTAATAGTCTGTCTAAGTAACAAATTTGGGGGTTTAAATTGTTTGTTATCTAAACTACAAGTAGTGAAGGAAAGATAAATAAAGAAAGAAAGTGAATTCAGATATAATAAGAGAAATAGCTAGGATATCGGGTTACCACGGTCAACGACGGTCAATGATAGAATTAAAAGATTAACATAAACATGGTCTGAAGGGTAAGGAATAGTTCTTTTCGGTCTACTATTCACCCTAGAATTACTAATTTAACTTTCGCTCTAATTAGGGCATTCTATGGTTCGCTGCAAGTCTCTACCTTTTCCATATCTTACGATCTAGGTCAAGGTTTAACAAACTAATAAATCAGTTACATGCATTTAACCAATTTACTAACAATTAATGCAACGATTAACAATACAAACCAATAATTATGACTTAACTAGTAATCTAACAATATATCATCGCATAACCGCAGCTTCCCTAAATTCTAGCATAGAAGAATTAGCTACTCATAATAGATCCAATGAAATTAACTATAACGATAAGAATTGAATTAAACATGACGGAATAAGATGGAAGAACAACTAACAATCTAATAAATTCAAAAATAAATAGAAAGAACAAGGATAGAGGAATTAAGAAGAATGAATTAAAATTAAAGGAGAAAGATTCAATACAAAAAGAAAAGGAAGAAAGATTGATTCCAAGTCTTAGATCCAAAGTTATGCAGAATTGTTGTACAGTGCAAAGCATAACCTAATTATTCTGTCTTACAAAGCTTAAATACTAAACTCTGTAATTATTAAAACTAATGGGCCAAATCAGATAATCTAATTTTTGGCTAAAGCTAAAAATAGTCGATCGACTAACAAGACTGGTCGATCGACTAAAGTGAAGAAATTCGCTATCTCTACTTCAAATTAGTCGATCGACCAAAATGGTTGTCGATCGACTAATTTCCAAAACCTGTCGATCGACAACTTCAGATAGTCGATCGACTAAAAGTCTGGCAAATTTCCTGCAATGCGCAACGAACTTCAAGAGGCCGCCATTTCTTCGTTACTTGGTCAAATTATGCATTTTTGGTGGCGTTGGAAAGCTAAGAGGATAAGCTTTCATCTCCAATTGAAAATCATTTGTTGATAGGATTTGGCTTGCATTTGCTCCTTTTTGGGTAATAACCTATAAAACTACAACACAACCTAAAGTAGTAAATAGAGAAATAATAATAGCTAAAAGCTACGTAATAAGCATAGAAATGCGTGTCAAATAAGAGAATAAATGCATATGTGTAGAGTCTATTGATCGAATACGAAAGAGGGGGGGGTGAATTGAGTATTAAAAACTAGCCCCACTTTTTCGATTTATATGATATGTAATTAATTATTTGATCTTATGAATTAAAATCAACTAATTAATTAATCAAAGTAAGCGCGAATAACGAAATATCGAAAAGTAAAGAGATAAGAGAGAGGCACACGATTTTTGAAGTGGTTCAGTTTCACACGTTGAAACCTACGTCCACTATTCTCGATTAATAATTTTTAGTACCTTTCTACGGATTACAAAACTTACCAACCCACTCGTATAATCAACACTATGATTATAACTCAAGGTGAGTATCGCTAAATACTCTATACTATCTTACGCTGATAAGAAAGTACAATATAACTCACACAAATTCCCGTTAATAAATTGTAAGCTTATAATGATGTACTATTATCCAATAACGTATTTCACTCAAGCGATTGATAATAATTGATGCACAACTCTTTAAAAACAAACTCTAAAAATAATAAATATTTGCTCAAAGGTTTGCTTTAAAACGATTTTGGAAAATCAACACAAGTAAAATAAATAGCCGTGTAAAGTATGTGTATTTCGTGTGTATTGCAAATTGTATGTGAATGAGTATTTATAGTAGTAGAATCATAGTAGATCTAAAACCCTAGTATAATATTTAATAAAGATACTTATCTTATCACAAAATAATATTTGCTTATCTTTTAGAAATATCTTTATCTCAAAATATTATTTAGTTTATCTTTTAGAAATATATTTATCTTAATATCTCAAAATATTGTTGTAAAGATATATTAGAAACCTAGATTAGGTAAACTAAGGAAACAAGCCTAAGGAGGCCGGATTCACCTAGCTCACGAAACCCTAGGAGGCACGCATCCCTAGGTGGCACAAACACTAGGTTTCACGAAACCCTAGGTGACTCAAACACTAGGTGGGCTAATTAGGTTAACAACAAATTGAGATATAATATATTAGAAACCCTAGGTAGCATGACAACCCATAAGTTGTATTACTAACCAATAGAATCTCATAAATATATTCTCTAATAAAACTTTTGATAAATATAAAAATACTCTATCATTTTTGAAAACATTTCAAAACATTTTATTTCCAAAATCATGCATCAATATTTTATCATCCAAAGTCATAGACTAAAGCTATAACTTTTGAACATAAAATCTCTCGAATGGAATAGTTACCGAACGACGACGTATACTATCTAATCTTCACAAAGATCTTCACTATACGGATCATCTCTTCATCTTGATCACAAAGACCCTCCATCTCGAGTCTTGTGTATTTTGATGTGGATCTTGTTTGAAGCGATTTTCCTTAAAGTTATGCCTGGTTAGCTATAACTTTCATGTTCACTTCCAAAGTTATTCCTGAAGTTGTTATAACTTTGTCTCACAGACTTTATCAAAGTTATGCTTAACTTTGATCTTTCTTCTCATAATTGTTGCTAGCTATAATAAGACTAAAGCACACAATTACACGCATATGATATATCGAGTAAAACATATTATTACGTAAACACATGTCATTATCAAAACTATGAAATTGGTCCAAAAAATTCCCCCTTTTTGATGATGAAAAGTCTCATATGATTTCTTCTTAAAAAAGTGACTAAGTAATGGTTCCCCCTCAACAAAGCACTCCAAAGTTATAGCAACTTTGATCGCAAGAACAAAACAACTTAGCCAAAGTTATAGCTTGAGAGAATTTAAGAGATAACGAGTCTTGACAAGGAGCAAGCTTAAGCAAAGACTCAAATCATATCATTTCTTCCCCCTCTTGGCATCATTGAAAAGACAAGAACAAAGACATGAAACGACTAGAATAACACATGTCAAGACAAGAAATAGATATGCAAAATACGCAATATAGAACGATTTATACCAAGCAAAATCAAGAGTAAATGTTAATTAGGAACTACAAACCACAAAATAGAGTATTAGTTGCCATTGGGCCGAATAGAACAATTGTTTAAACATGCCAAAATGGGCCGAATATGGTTAAGTAGTTCAAGAATTGAAACAACCAAGGATAAGAAAAGCAAAGCATGTGGGTAGGCGGATGAGGCTAGGGTGCTTTATAACCGGGCCTAGTGCGGTACTCAAGAGTGGAGAGATGGTCAAGGCACGAGGACACATGTGTAGCTTGAGCGGTGAGACAAACGTCAAAGTTCCGAACTTTCAACGAAAGAGCCTCCGTCGCATCATAGATGGTACGCATCCCCTCACGCATTTCCGTTCCACTTTTAACCAAAGAACCGCCTTGGCTCACCAAATATGTCATCCAATCCCTTTGCCTATACATTTCTTGTTTACAATCGACAATGTTTCTTTCCAACCTAGCAAGACGATCATCCATACTCGTCATCCATGTCCGCATCTCTCGACTCACACCCGACCCACCTTGGTCACGGGTAGAGCTAGAGGAACCCACTGCCACGGCTTGAACAACCGTGTCCAATACCGCCTTAATTTTCTTGTCCTGCGCGTCTAAGCGCTCCATTACACTACCTATGAACATATCCAATTTTGACTCAATCCCGGAAAAATCAGCCCCACCCAGCTGTAAACCGATCGAACCTCCTTTTGTTAAAAACAACAACTCCGGGCCATTAGCATCTAACTTCATAAACTTCAAGAACGTATCACACATTTCATCTTTTACGGTGACCCCATAATTGTTCACATTTACAACTCCTTTCGACTCGAGGAGCCTTGATACCCACATTCCATAGGGTAGATCAAGAGTGGAATAGATTTTGTCCTCGGTCACCGAGAAAGCGGTTTGTGAAATACGAGAAAAGACAAGAGAAGGTAAATTAACCCGGTTTCCCTCCAACCAATGCTTCACGACCAACATCTCATAGCATGCAATTTTGTCCCGTCCTCCCCGACGCGAAACTACGGTATTCCATAAAAAGTTTAACAGAAATTTCAACTTTGGTGACACACTTCCCGCCAAAACACAACTCGACAACGACGCCCCAACATCAAAATATTTCTTAACTTCCAACTTAGCCATGTCTGTCAGTTCCTCCCATGACGTACTCGGATTGATTTTGATTCCATCACCAGGAACCGAAAACAGAGTACAAAAGTCCGTCACGGAAATCGAAACTGAACGGCCATTAATGACGGCATTCAACACTCCATCGTTTAATGAAACAGAAGCAAAAAACTGTATTACCTCAATCGGATAGACTGGACCCGAAAACTGAGCCACGGTTTCCCATTCTTGAAAATTCAGAAAATCGGTAAAGAATCCAAAAGCCACATATTTATCACACCAAGCTTTCGGATAAAAGCGACCACCGTGTATTCCGTACTGAGCAACTCGGTTCACAAGTTTTCTTTCGTCTTTTGTGAGACGGAGTTTATCAAGCCCGGAAGATGTTTCTTGAGAAGAAAAGTCACGGAAAGTGACCCGTGCTGTCTCCTCGGGAACCGTGTCAGTGGTTTCGGTCGAAGCTTCTTCTTGGACTCTAGCTTTGCCCTTATTTAACCGTCTACTTTTTGTACCCTCAAGACCCGCACCAGACTCGGTTTGGTTTAGGTTGGGTGATGTTTGTGTGGGAGTAGAAGAGGTATTTTTGGGCATACTAGGCTTGGGAGTTTTTGGGTTTGGGTTTTTGGAGATTTTTGATCTAGTGGAAGCCATTGATGAAGGTTGAAGGTTTGGGTAAATTTTTCTTTGTTTGTGTGTGGGAGCCGTGAGGAAGGAGAGGGAGTAAAAAAATGGTTGAGTATTGATGTGGTGAAAGTGAAAGGTAATTATGATGGTGTAAGAATTTTGTATTGCTTTTGTACTAAGGCACATGGGTGTGCCGGCCCCAAGTCCTTATTTCCCTTTTTTTTTTTTTTTTTTAAATTTTGGTAGGAAAAGGAATCTTGGGTGGTTAATTGTTGGGATATGGTAAGGATAGAATTTGGTAAATAAAAAGATATGGTAAGGTGATTTTATTTGAGAATTTCGGCTAGCATAGGATACATGGGTAGAATTTGGCTCAATTTTGGAAAGTGAATAAGATATGTTTTTGGCAAATATGTGGTTCATAATTCAATTTCCATAAAACACTTAATATGCAAGATACTCACGTAAAATATATTATATTAAACACAAATATACTAGCAAAGAAATATGCGGACACAGTCATACAATCTCGTCTTATTCTAGCCAGTCACGCAGGTTCACAAAATAAATAAGATGAATTTAATTGCTACCGATTAAACCAATTTCCAACCGCAAAATCTCAAAACGTCTTCTCGCTAACGCCTTTTTTAAAATGTCGGCCCATTGATTGTCAGTACTACAAAATTCGAGTTTAATGTTGCCCTTTTCTACATGGTCACGCAAAAAATGATGTCTAATGTCTATATGCTTAGTACGAGAATGCTGAGCTGGGTTCTTAGAAATAATAATAGCACTCGTATTATCACAGAAAACAGGCATACAACCAACATTAACACCATAATCACATAGTTGTTGCTTTAACCAAAGTAGTTGAGAACATACCAGTCCTGCAGCGATATATTCGGCTTCTGCAGTAGACAACGCAACCGAATTTTGCTTCTTTGAGCCCCAAGTAATTATGCATGGTCCAACAAAAGTAGCGAATCCAGAGGTACTTTTTCTATCTAAAGAACATCCCGCATAATCTGCATCTGAATATCCTACTAGATCGAAATTACACTCAAGTGGATACCACAAATATAAGTTAGATGTACCAATTAAGTATCTCAAGATACGTTTAACTGCAATCATATGTGATTCTTTAGGACATGATTGAAATCTAGCACAGACACATACGCTGAACATAATGTCAGGCCTACTTGCAGTTAAATATAATAAAGAACCAATCATACCTCGATATGTAGTCTCATCTACGGACTTACCATTTTCGTCCAAGGTCAACTTTTTGTCAGTTACCATAGGCGTGTCCATTGGATGAGCGTTTTCCATACCAAACTTTCTGATTAGCTCCTTGACATATTTTTGTTGGTGAATCTTTATCCCTTCTTTGGTTTGTTGAATTTGCAATCCTAGGAAGAATTTCAATTCTCCCATCATGCTCATTTCAAATTCAGAGGTCATAAGATCTGAAAAATACTTGCACAATTTATTGTTAGTAGAACCAAAAATAAATCGTCTACATAAATTTGAGTAACAAGTAAATCAGAACCCTCGAATTTTAGAAATAGGGTTTTGTCGACAGATCCTCTTTTAAAATTGTTTTGTAATAAAAACTTGGACAATCTGTCGTACCAAGCCCTAGGCGCTTGTTTCAAACCATATAAAGCTTTATCGAGTTTAAAAACATGGTTTTGAAACTTGCTATTCAAAAATCCAGGAGGTTGTTCAACAAAAACCTCTTCTTCCAAATAACCGTTAAGAAATGCAGTCTTAACGTCCATTTGGAATAATTTCATTCCTTTGTGAGCTGCGAAGGCGATGAGCAAGCGAATAGCTTCAAGTCTTGCTACTGGAGCGAATGTCTCGTCATAATCAATCCCTTCTTGTTGATTATAACCTTGAACGACTAATCGAGCCTTGTTACGAACTATAACTCCTGAATCATCCAATTTATTTCTGAATACCCATCGAGTACCAATCACAGTTCGATTAGGAGGTCGTGGCACAAGGTGCCATACTTTATTACGTTCGAACTGTTGAAGCTCCTCTTGCATTGCTACAATCCAGTCGGATTCTGCAAGAGCTTCTTTGATGTTGGTAGGCTCTATGGTAGACAGAAAAGAATAGAATGAACAAAAGTTATTTAATGTTCGCCTCGTTTGAACTCCCTTATTCAAACTTCCTAGGATACTATCCATAGGATGAGAACTCTTATATTTCCATCTTTTAGAGTTCCTAGGCTCATCATCATCTGATGAACTATCATTTTCCTCAAATGATTCAGAATCAAGATTGGTTCCCCCTGAGTTGGACTCTGGGGTTATAGCTGAAGTTGGTACAACTTCAGTTACACCATCTTGGTTCTGGTTCAAAGTTATAGCATCATCAGCTATAACTTCAGTTTCCTTTTCCTTGTTTTGAGAAGAGACATTCGTATCATCAACAATTGTCTCAGTTCTCTGTTCAAGGTCATTTGCGGATTTATCAAGTTCATCATTGATTCCTTCAATAACTTCTTCATTATTATCTGGCTCGTCTTCCCTTGAAAGGCGAAAGTCTGGATCATTCATGTCTTCTTCTTCATTCTGTTCAACTTGCTCAGGCACATTATCTTCATCAAATACAACATGAACACTTTCTTCTATGCACAAGGTTCTTTTATTAAAAACTTTAAAAGCTTTACTATGATTAGAATAACCAACAAACACAGCTTCGTCACTTCGTGGATCAAATTTGCTCAAATTACTTTTTCCATTATTATGGACAAAACACTTACTCCCGAAGCAACGAAGATGAGCTATATTGGGTTTTCTCCCTCTTAAAAGTTCATAGGGAGTCTTTTTGAGAATTGGTCTAATCATAGCTCTATTGTGCACATAGCATGCAGTACTTATGGCTTCTGCCCAAAAGCTCTTAGGAAGGCCACTACACAAAAGCATAGTGCGGGCCATGTCCTCTAATGTTCTATTCATACGTTCCACGACACCATTTTGTTGTGGGGTTCGTGGTGCAGAAAAGTTATGTCCTACACCATTCTCCCTACAATATTCTATAAAAGCTTGATTGTCAAATTTGGTGCCATGATCCGTACGAATGAAAACTAACTTTTTATCATACTTGTTTTGGGCGAGCTTCATTAGTACTACAAACTCATTGAAAGTTTCATCTTTAGTAAAGAGAAAGATAGGCCATACATACCTTGAGTAGTCGTCGACTAGGACGAATACGTACCTTGATCCACCGCGGCTTCTGATTTTATAGGTCCGCACAAATCCATGTGTACCAACTCAAGTGGACGCTCTGTACTTACTACTCGTTTCGGTTTGAATAAAGATCTAACTTGTTTACAACGGGCAAATGAGTCACACATCTTTTCTTGTTCGAATTTGATTGAGGGTAGACCCTCAACTAAATCCCAAGACTTGAGTTTCTTTAAAATCGTTGGGCTGATGTGTGCAAACCTCTTGTGCCACAAGCATGAATCATCCACAGTGACTTTCATGCACGTAAAGGAACTTGTAGTGACTTTGTTTAAATCAATCATATACACGTTCCGTTTACGTAGACCTTCTAAGATAACATTACTAGTTCCTTCAACTATGATACGACAAACATTTGAATGAAAAACGACTTTGTTTCCTTTGTCACATAATTGAGAGATACTAAGCAAGTTATGCTTAAGGCCATCTACCAGATATACATTATTAATAGCATGTGAAGAAGATATACCAATCTTACCTACACCGATTATGTTGCCCTTCTTGTTGTCTCCAAAGGTGACCTTGCCAGCGTTGAAGGGCTCTAGTGAAAGAAAAAAATTCTTGTTTCCAGTCATGTGTCTCGAACATCCACTGTCGAGATACCATAGATTGGTTTCTTTCACTATTATCTGCAAGAGAGTCAAATACAGTTTTTAGGTACCCACGCTAAGTTGGGTCCTTTGTGGTTAGTGACTCTATGTATTTGATCCTTCCTAACCCATACCTGTTTGACAATTTTTTTCTTCTTAGGATAGGGTTTGCTAGGTTTATTATATTGTTTGTTATTGTTACGATTCACATTAGGTTTAAATGACTACTTCTGATTCACATAAGGTTTAGATTTTGAAGGTACAGATGTGTAATCGAAAGCTATGTCATAAAACCATATAAACTCATTATTTCTAACCTTCTCACGTTGAGGTTCAGATTCAGACTCATTAACACTAGACGCGTCATGCTCTTTCACAAAATCAGTTTGATTTTTGTTGTCGTTAACATATTTAACACAATCATCTTTAACATGACCGTTGTGACCACAATAGTTGCAAATCAGATATTCTGAAAGATTGACATACTTCCTTCTTCTGAAATCTTGGTCCGAAGGAGTGGATTTGCACTTATCATGGTCTCTACGACTATAGCATTCATGACCTAGACCCATCTTCATGTTATTATTGGACTGTTAGGTAAGGAAGTCTAAGACCTTCTGACTTCCTTCCCACTTATCATGAACTTTTCGTGCATGTAGGAGCAATTCCTTCAAAGACTGAATTTCTTTTTCACACGACGAATGATCTACATTCGAGTCTTTGGAGGGATTGTTCTTTTTGAAATTTTCACGAAAATAATTGAAACGTTTGTTCAAGATAAGTTTCTCCTCATTGTGTTGACTTTTGGCTTGGGAGAATTCAGCCTTCAAATCTTTCAATTGCTGAGAAAGAAAAGAGTTTACTTTCTCGTGATCAAGAATAACAACTTCCGTAGCCTTAGCTTCAGATTGTAAAAGCTCATTGACTTTGTTCAATTCTAAAGTTATAGCTTCATTAGCTATAACTTTGGCTTGAAGATGCTTAATGTTGAGCTTCAACTCTGAGATTATAGCTTCATTAGCTATAACTTTAGGCTCAAGAGCCTCTTTCTCAACATTTGTCTTGTCTGAAGTTATAGCTGAAGTTGCCATAACTTTAGACTTGAGCTTTTTAGCTTTGGCCTTAAGAAGTTGGTTTTCCTCAGCAATGTCAAGAATTTGTTCTTTAAGATCTTTTAATTCAAGACTCTGCTCATGACAATGATCTAAGGCTTCTTCAAAATACTTAATTAAAGACTTCTTAGATAAATTCTTAACTTGCTTTTTAAGTTCAAGATGACTAACCTCTTCGTCATCTTCTGAATCTGGTTCTGAATCTGAGTTGCCAACAAGACACATCTCGGATTCGCTTTCATTGTCACTGTCAGAAATTAGGTCAAGACTGACGTTGCTTAGACACAAGTTGGCGACTTCCTCTTCCTCTGACTCGTCGTCCTCTGTGTCGAGATCTCCCCAGCAATAAGCCATCATTACTTGCTTGAATTCCTTCTTGGTTTTGTCTCGTTGATTTTTGTCTTTGATTTTCTTCCATGTGGGGCAATCTTTGATCATGTGCTCATTATCCCCACATTTGAAGCAACCACGACTTGAAAGATACCTTTTTGACTCAATTGGCTTTTTGTAAGATTTGTTAGTGTTATTGTTAAACGTTTTCCCTTGTGGTTTATTAAAGAATTTTTTCTTAAAACGTCTAGCAAATAACACTGTTTCATCTTCAAGATCCGAATCATGTCTTTCACTGGATTCGGCTTGTAGAGCCACTTTCTTGCTATTACTATCATTTGCCTCATCTTCATCAAGAGTAATCTCGTGAGCCATTAGGGTTCCAAGTAGCTCTTGATAAGATAGATCAGATAGGTCTTTACATTCCTCAATTACCGTCACCTTAGGTCTCCATCGTTTAGATAGACTTCTAAGGATCTTCCTGGCAATTTCCTCGGAGTCAAAAGTTTTTCCAAGATTTTTCAATTCATTAATGATACTGGAGAAGCGAGTGGACATGCTGTCAAGCGATTCATTTTGTTCCATGGAGAACAGTTCGTATTTTCGCATAAGTAGTGCAATACGTTGCTTTTTTACAACAGTTGTCCCCTCATAAGCTAACTCAAGACCATCCCATATTTCCTTGGCAGTAGAACTAGATGAGAAATGATCAAATTCAGTATGGGTCATGCCGTTTTGCAACAGACTAATAGCCTTTGAATTTTTCTCAGCTTTCTTATAATCTGCCTCAACATAGTCATCTTCTTTCTTTTCGATGGAAGTGGCAGTAGCTGTTTCAAGCATGATCTTATTAGGGCCATTATTAATGATTAGCCAACACTCTCAATCTTTACCCTTTATGAAATGGGTCATCATATTTTTCCATAAACTGTAGTTCTTCCCATCGAATACGGGACGCTTCAGATGTTTGGAATCCATTAAAATAAAACTAAATGCAGCGAAAAATAAATAAAAATAAAAAGATAAATGGATCAGACTCCTTGCTGTAAGGCAATCAAGTGCACGAGGCTCTGATACCAATTGTAGAGTCTATTGATCGAATACGAAAGAGGGGGGGGGGTGAATTGAGTATTAAAAACTAGCCCCACTTTTTCGATTTATATGATATGTAATTAATTATTTGATCTTATGAATTAAAATCAACTAATTAATTAATCAAAGTAAGCGCGAATAACGAAATAACGAAAAGTAAAGAGATAAGAGAGAGGCACACGATTTTTGAAGTGGTTCAGTTTCACACGTTGAAACCTACGTCCACTATTCTGATTAATAATTTTTAGTACCTTTCTACGGATTACAAAAATTACCAACCCACTCGTATAATCAACACTATGATTATAACTCAAGGTGAGTATCGCTAAATACTCTATACTATCTTACGCTGATAAGAAAGTACAATATAACTCACACAAATTCCCGTTAAAGAATTGTAAGCTTATAATGATGTACTATTATCCAATAACGTATTTCACTCAAGCGATTGATAATAATTGATGCACGACTCTTTTAAAAACAAACTCTAAAAATAATAAATATTTGCTCAAAGGTTTGCTTTAAAACGATTTTGGAAAATCAACACAAGTAAAATAAATAGCCGTGTAAAGTATGTGTATTTCGTGTGTATTGCAAATTGTATGTGAATGAGTATTTATAGTAGTAGAATCATAGTAGATCTAAAATCCTAGTATAATATTTAATAAAGTTACTTATCTTATCACAAAATAATATTTGCTTATCTTTTAGAAATATCTTTATCTCAAAATATTATTTAGTTTATCTTTTAGAAATATATTTATCTTAATATCTCAAAATATTGTTGTAAAGATATATTAGAATCCTAGATTAGGTAAACTAAGGAAACAAGCCTAAGGAGGTCGGATTCACCTAGCTCACGAAACCCTAGGAGGCACGCATCCCTAGGTGGCACAAACACTAGGTTTCACGAAACCCTAGGTGGCTCAAACACTAGGTGGGCTAATTAGGTTAACAACAAATTGAGATATAATATATTAGAAACCCTAGGTAGCATGACAACCCATAAGTTGTATTACTAACCAATAGAATCTCATAAATATATTCTCTAATAAAACTTTTGATAAATATAAAAATACTCTTTCATTTTTGAAAACATTTCAAAACATTTTATTTCCAAAATCATGCATCAATATTTTATCATCCAAAGTCATAGACTAAAGCTATAACTTTTGAACATAAAATCTCTCGAATGGAATAGTTACCGAACGACGACCTATACTATCTAATCATCACAAAGATCTTCACTATACGGATCATCTCTTCATCTTGATCACAAAGACCCTCCATCTCGAGTCTTGTGTAGTTTGATGTGGATCTTGTTTAAAGCGATTTTCCTTAAAGTTATGCCTGGTTAGCTATAACTTTCATGTTCACTTCCAAAGTTATTCCTGAAGTTGTTATAACTTTGTCTCACAGACTTTATCAAAATTATGCTTCACTTTGATCTTTCTTCTCATAATTGTTGCTAGCTATAATAAAACTAAAGCACACAATTACACGCATATGATATATCGAGTAAAACATATTATTACGTAAACACATGTCATTATCAAAACTATGAAATTGGTCCAACAATATGAATGACACGCATCAAACCTCCCCAAACCAAACCCTTGCTTGTCCCCAAGCAAGTAAAGACTTAAGACAATAAACTCATCTAATGGAACGAAAAAAAAGCTCAGAGCTAACTACACTTCTAGTGTCTAAACTTGTTTAATGCATAAAAGCTAACAACAAGGCACTAAACCAAATGCAAACGAGTTAGAACAATGATAAAAGAAACTGAATTGTCGACCTTGCAAGACTTCTATATATCGGACTCTCACGGGTCACTCATCACTCATTCAAAGCACATGGTGAGAAAATTTGTAAGATAAGAGAAAAAATAGTCACTCACCTAACTGCGACCTATAAGAGCATGCATGCAATTTAATTAACATGATAAATACCTCTATCGACCGTACATATGCATTCCAACTAACCTGAACCAAGACACATGCCGAGGACTTACATATAGTGTTTGGTGAGGTAATGGGGTAAAAAGGGGCAAAATAGATTTTGGATATGTGGAGGTAAAGCCAAGCTAGTACAACCGTAACCAATTCGTACACTCATCCGCCTTATAAACCCAATTTAAAATTAAGATTGATGCCAAATTTGGCATAACTCAATACACACAATAGGACTCCCCAAAAATGTATAAGGACAAACATGGGAGTATAAAAATTCCTCTTTCTCTTCTTTTTCAACACTCAACAACTCTTTTATTTCATGTTATTTCTTTTTTCGGAGTGTTGGTTTTTTTTATCTTTTTCATTCTTTTTTTTATCTTCATTCTCAAATTAGCAACCCTCTTCTCATTGCAAAGCTGAAATACCAAACGAACGATCAAATACGTACCCAATACAAACAATTAAACTAGCTTGACTAAGGTAGGCTAATTTTGGATTGTAGTTAAAAATTGGGTCAAAATAAGTGAATTTGGGTAGTGAAATTTAAGGGTAAAATATGAGAAAAAAGGGTTTGCCTCTCAACATGTGTCACCTTCCACAAACCGAATGCATACAAGCAAAAAGAGGTAGATGTCATGCTTATGCAAATTAATGTTACATGCCTTATAAGGAATCCTACTCACATCCTAGATGAAACTAATCATGAATGTCATCAGTTTATGAAGGCTCTAATTCCTTAGAATGTTTAAGTAGGTTGCCGATATCAAGTCAAGTATGCAAAAATAAACATGTTTTTTGTACTTTTATGATTTTTCAAAAATTTTTTTGTTTTGATTATATTCAAATTAAATAAACAATGCATGCCGAAATGCAATAAATATGAAAGCAAAAATGCAATAAATAATGCAAAATGGATGCAAAACAGAGACATATGCATACCCTCCCCAAACCAAAAACACACAATGTCCTCATTGTTTTCAGCAAACAATAAGCAGCATCAAAAATATAGAGAAAATGGTACGCAAAACAAGGTGAATGCAAATGAATATAAATTAAATGGAAGCAAACTTACAAAATTATACAAGATAGACCTCCCTAAACCAGCCAACAACAAAGGGAGGTCGTGGCCAGCTACCACTATTAAGCGACCCTTATCCAAATAGGGGTAAGAGTAGGCGCTCAAGGCCCTTAAAAGCTTATCATAACTCTGTGAATGATCCTCACAAGATAATGAATAGTAAAAGGGAAAAATCAATGCATATAGAATTAACCATTACATCTTATCAATTTTCCCACGATGACGCTGACAATAAACAATCAGGGTATTCCACTTAACAACAATAATTTGAATGTTAATATTCCTATCACAAATGATCTCATATATGTCCGGTGGTTTACCTTTTGGTGATTCATTATCATCAATCTCCTCAAATGCATCCTTTTTAAGAACAACCAAAGCAGTTAGGTGGTCTTGATCGAGAGTTGAACTAACAATAGTTGAATGCGATTCAAACTCATCTAAGAACGCATAATTAATATTTGAGGAAAGAGGATTAAGCTCGGGTTTCGTTACCTCAATCATGCAAGAGGTGGACACCAACCTATTTACCGTCTGGATCTCGTCAGTAGTAAGCTCTCTACCTTCCAAAGCAGCCTCTAACATATCCAACACAACGTCATTGGTTCATGAGTCATCTGCACAAGCATCTAAAACAATCAAAGCCTCCAACGGGTCCCTTATCATGGAACCCGAATAAACATTAGAAACCGACTCATCAGTGACATTTATAGCAAAAGAAGTGTCCATAATAGCATTAGCGGCATCAATTATCTTCAGTTTGTCAAAAGTGGGCTCAATCACCATGTCTTTACTCTTATCGCTCACAAAAAGGGAAAATTGGGGCTTAACACTCTTTAGGGCAAACCACTCAAATAATTCTAATACCTCATCGATGGGTTTCCCACTGAAGTCCCCCTTACATATGGAGTTCAGGTATGCTTGTGTAGGGTCATTTATACCCTGGATAATAAACAAGCAAATTTGGAGGGAAGAAAAAACTCCATGATGTAGTGTATCAAGCCATTCCTTGATCCTGTTTATATAAGTACCAAAACATTCGTTCTCATCCTGCGGGAATCTAATGGTAAATAGCATGAGAACGGTCTCAAGGAACGGAAGTTCCCTAAACCAAAATACAAACTAAATAAAAAGCAAATAAAATAAACTGTCTCCCCGGCAACGGCTCCAAAATTTGACAGGCTAAATCGCATACCTTATCAAAGATAACCAACTGGCCTAAACTAAAGCAGTAAAGGAAGTCGGGATCGTATCCACGGGGAGACTAAAGAAATTCTATTTGCTAATTAATAGTCTGTCTAAGTAACAAATTTGGGGGTTTAAATTGTTTGTTATCTAAACTACAAGTAGTGAAGGAAAGAGAAATAAAGAAAGAAAGTGAATTCAGATATAATAAGAGAAATAGCTAGGATATCGGGTTACCACGGTCAACGACGGTCAAAGATAGAATTAAAAGATTAACATAAACATGGTCTATAGGGTAAGGAATAGTTCCTTTCGGTCTACTAGTCACCCTAGAATTACTAATTAACTTTCACTCTAATTAGAGCATTCTATTCACCCTAGAATTACTAATTTAACTTCAAGAGGCCGCCATTTCTTCGTTACTTGGTCAAATTATGCATTTTTGGTGGCGTTGGAAAGCTAAGAGGATAAGCTTTCATCTCCAATTGAAATCATTTGTTGATAGGATTTGGCTTGCATTTGCTCCTTTTTGGGTAATAACCTATAAAACTACAACACAACCCAAAGTAGTAAATAAAGGAATAATAATAGCTAAAAGCTACGTAATATGCATAGAAATGCGTGTCAAATAAGAGAATAAATGCATATGAATGACACACATCAAAGACTATGACGAGAAGGACTATAGAAGGGCTGAAAAAAACTCTAAGGCAATGTTCATACTTCAATATGGCATTGGTCCACAAGAAATAAGTCGCATCTCTGGTTGTACCTTCGCAAAACAAATTTGGGACAGCCTAGGCCTCGCCTATGATGTGACGCCTCAAGTAAAGAAACATCGTATTGTTCTTCTCATGCAACAATTTGAGATGTTCAACATGATGAGAGATGAGTCTAGCAACAGTCTTTCCTCACACTTCTCAAATTTTTTCAATGACCTCAAAAGCCTAGGTAGGAACTTTGACCTCGAGGACCTAGTGCGAAAAATCCTTCGAAGCTTGTCTGAAAAATGGCAACCTAAGGTCACGTCAATAGAGGAAGCCAAGGATTTGTCCCTCTTAACTCTTAATGAACTAATGGGGTCACGTATGGCTCATGAGTTCACTCTCATGAGACGTTCAAGTGAAAGCTCAAAAGGAAAGGGGCTCGCTCTAAAATCTACCTCAAGTGATGAGGAAGAGGATGGAGATGAGTTTGCAATGTTTACCAAAAACATCGTTGGGATGATAAATGGTCAAAACACGAGAAAGTTCAACAATCCTAGCAAAAGACGTTTTCCTAAACGAAAATCAAAATCCACTCTTGGTTGCTTCAAATGTGGTAACAAAGGTCATCAAATCAAAGAATGCCCAAAGTGGAATGATATCAATTCAAAGGAAAAACGAGATTTTGCTAAAAAGGAATACAAAAACAAGGTCATGTCAGCAGTATCGGGTATGTCTGATTCCAAGGAGGATGAAGTCCTTGAGGAAGAATTGGATGCTAAGCTATGCCTATCCACTCGGTTTGATGATGAGTCTCCTCGATCATCCAAACATGAGTCTCTCAAGAGTCTTATGGCACATCTAGATGCATCCGACTCTGACTCGGACGATGAGGTAAATCATCTCAAGATCAAGGTCCGATCTTTCTCCAAAGATAAAATCTGCTCTCTCTTAGACAAATTCTTTGATAAGTGTCGATCTCAAAGAAACAAACTTGAAGCCATGCAACCTAAAAATAGAAGACATAGCACAAGAGAATGTCAGTCTTAGAGAATGTCTAAAAGAATCTGAACAAAACACCACTCCACCATGTCTTGAGAAACAAATGAAAAGGCTAAAGAAACACAATCAAATGCTGATGGATGAAATCAAAATGCTAAAAGCAACATAGACCCCCACTGTGACATATGAGTTAGGAAAAGAAATCGAGTCCCTCACCAAGCATGTTGTTGTCTTGAAAAGTGAACGTGACTCTCTTCTAATTAACTTAACCTCCTGTCAAAATCAATTGAAGGATGTTGAGGGAATTACGGACCTATTAAACGATGAGTCCACACATGCTAAGAGTGCCTTAGGTTTGGCGCAAAATTCTAATCGTGACCTTCTTGCCAAAATCGAGTTCTTGAGCAAGGTACTTGCCTCTGCCAAAGTTTTCTACTAAAAATAGGAAGGGAGTCAGACTGTACTTCATTTTCTTACGAGTCAATCAAAGGACCATGAGAAAAGGGCTGGACTCGGTTTCAAACGCAACAGTAGCACTCACTGTTGCATTCGAAACCAAGACCCAAGCCAAATTGATTTTCGATAACGAAAGTACGTCGGGCTTCCTGAATATATCATTTGAAACTATTGTGGTAAGATTGGTCATGTGTTTAACAATTGCACCAAACGAGTCAATGATTTAAAAAGAAACACAAGTGGCGCTAAACAAATGTGGATTAGAAGAGACTTGTTGAAAAAAATGTCTCACAAGGAGGGGCCCAAACTTGTTTGGGTTCCTAAACTAAAAGCTTGATCTCTTTTAGGCATTAGTGAGGGGCATCAGCAGTTGGTACTTGGACAGTGGATGCTCTTGTCACATGACGGGAAATAAAACCCAATTCCTCTCACTAGAAGCCTACGATGGTGGCACTGTGACGTTTGGTGACAACAAAAGAGGTGAAATTGTTGGTATTGGAAAAGTTGGTAAGTCAAACTCACAATGTGTCGACAAAGTGTTTCTTATCAAAGGTTTGAAGCACAATCTCCTTAGTATCTCTCAATTATGTGATCGTGGGAACATAGTGGAATTTCATGCTAATGTTTGCAAAATACTTGATGCTAAAACCAATGAACTCATTCTTGAAGGTAGACGTGTTAGAGATGTTTACATGACCAACCTTGGATCCTTAGCTGAAAAACTTTGACTTGCATGAGTGTTCTTAAACATGATCCAAAGCTATGGCATAAAAGGTTAGGACATGTGAACTCTAAAACGCTAAACACCCTCAAGAAACTTGACTTAGTCGACTGTATTCCAAACATTAAATTCAACTTCAATGAACTTTGTGATGAATGTGCCAAGGGAAAACAAGTAAAATGGTCCTTTAAATCCAAAAATTTTGTTAGCACTTCTCGTCCTCTAGAACTCCTTCATATCGATCTTTGTGGTCCTATGCGCACTCGTAGTAGAGGTGGTAGTCGATTTGTATGTGTCATTGTTGATGATTTCTCCCGTTATGTGTGGTTACTATTCTTGAGCTCAAAAGATGAAGCATTTGATGAATTTAAAATTTGGTTAAAAAAGGTCCAAAACAAATTTGATCTAAAACTTGTATCACTAAGAACGGATCATGGAACCGAATTTGAAAATTCATCATTTGAATCCTATTGTGATGAACATGGTGTTAGTCATAACTTTTCCGCACGTAGAACACCCCAACAAAATGGGTTAGTTGAACGTATGAATCGTACTCTTGAAAATATGGCTAGGAAAATGCTTATAAGTTGCAAATTGACAAAAAGCTTTTTGGCCGAAGCAGTTAACACATCTTGCTACATCTATAACCGAGTTATGATTAAAAAAATGCTCAACAAAATGCTATATGAATTACTACGAGGTCGTAAGCCAAACATCTCACACCTTAGATGTTTTGGAAGTAAATGTTTTGTTCACAATAATGGAAAAGATAATTTGGGAAATTCGACGCTCGTAGTGATGAGGCCGTCTTTGTTGGATATTCGGATCATAGCAAAGCCTATAAAGTCTACAACAAAAGAACCATGAAAATGGAATAAAGTGTTCATGTGATATTTGATGAATCTAGCGTTCTTGGTCTCTCTGGACAGGAAGAAGGCGATGAGGATGATGATGACTTCGAGATTGGTCTATCAAGAAAGGATGAAGTCAATGAAGAAGATGTGCCACAGTTAGAGCTATTGTTGCAAGATGACCCTGGCCAAGGTTCAGGGGAAAAAAATCAAACTCATTTCCAAGACAACAATATTACACCCAGGGGGAATGATGATCTGGTAGAACAAACTGCACAACCAGAAATAAGCCCTCATTGCGCTGTCACCTGCACTCCAGATACAACAGTGACAACCACTGTGACAACCGAACCAAGTGATAACTCATCCACTTTCAAACCCACAAAATGGAAACATCAAAGCTCACACCCTCTGACAAACATAATCAGTGACCTCCAGTCAGGAATAAAAACCAGATCATCACTTCATAACTTTTGTGCAGACAATGCTTTTCTTTCTCAACTTGAACCTGAAGATGTCACAGTGACACTTACTGATGCATACTGGATATCTGATATGCAAGAAGAACTAAATCAGTTTGAAAGAAACCAGGTATGGCATCTCGTCCCTAGACCCTCAAATCGTACTGTCATAGGTACAAAATGGGTCTTTCGCAACAAGCTAGATGATTCCGGAGAGATCATAAGAAACAAGGCTAGACTAGTGGTGCAAGGGTACAATCAAAAAGAAGGAATCGATTATGATGAAACCTTCGCACCAGTAGCTAGACTTGAGGCAATTCAAATTCTTGTAGCGTATGGTGCTCATCTAGGCATCAAACATTTTCAAATGGACGTCAAAACAACTTTTCTAAATGGCTATCTTGATGAAGATGTCTATGTTGAGCAACCACCCGGCTTTGTGAACAAAGATTTCTCGAAACATGTTTCCAAACTGGATAAGGCACTTTATGGATTAAAACAAGCCCCTAGAGCCTGGTAAGAATGACTATCAAAATTTCTCTTAGAAAATGGCTTTATCCGTGGCACAATTGACAAAACGTTGTTCATAAAGTCACAGTGCAGTGAACTGTTGCTTGTACAAGTATATGTTGATGATATCATATTTGGTGCAACAAATGAAACCCTCTACAAATACTTTTCTGGTCTAATGCAATCTGAATTTGAAATGAGCTTGATGGGGGAACTAGGATTCTTTCTTGGTCTCCAAATCAAACAAAATGAAAGTGGCATTATGATCCATCAACAAAAGTACATAAAAGAATTTCTTCATAAATTTGGGATGACTAATGCTAAACCTCTTGCTACACCAATGGTCTCTACTATCAAGCTTGGCAAAGATGAAAAATGGTAAGAATGTAAGTGAATCGGTGTATCGAGGTATGATTGGTTCAGTACTATATCTCACCGCTAGTCGTCCCGACATCTTATTTAGTGTGTGCTTATGTGCTCGGTTCCAATCATGTCCTAAAGAATCTCACTTTAAAGCCATCAAAAGGATTCTTAGGTATCTGAATGGAACCCAAAATTTATTTCTTTGGTATCCTACTTATTTCGAGCTAGATCTTGTAGGATTTTTCAGATGCGGATTTTGCCGGAAGCATTATGGATAGAAAGAGCACATCCTGAATAGCTACGTTCTTGGGACCATGCATCATCTCATGGGCCTCAAAGAAACATAATACCATTGTTCTATCCACGACCGAAAGTGAATACGTAAATGAGGCACTTTGTTGTGCTCAACTCCTTTGGGTTCGTCGACAATTGCTCGACTATGGTATTGTTCTCACTTCAACTTTAATTTATTGTGACAATACTTGTGCAATCAACAACTCAAAGAACTCTATACAACACTCTCGAACTAAGCATGTAGAAATTAGACATCCTTTTCTACGTGATCACGTTGAGAAAGGACACATTAGTCTCAATTTTTGTAGAACGGAAGACCAAATTGCCGATATTTTTACAAAACCGTTGGAAAGAGAACAATTCGAAAAACTTAGGTTGGAAATTGGTTTGTTAAATCACATATAAAATTGATGAGATTATTTTCTCCAAAGACTGATTAGCGTAGACTGCACAATTAATTGACAAATCTATTCATCTTGGTCTATTGCATGCAGAGTAGTAAAGTGAACTAAATAAAGCAACATATTTTTTGTCCCAAAATGGAACATTGAGCCGTCCTTATCCATTGTCTTGTTAAATCAATTCAACTTCATACCATCTCACACTTAACCGTTTCCCCACTACCTAGTCCACTAACCTACACCTATTCCCTACAAAAACAACAATAACCGTCCAAAATAAAAGAAACTCCTCACATCCTCAACCTCCCTTTCTCCCTCATCTTCATAATGCCTCCAAATAAGTCTCTTTCAGTCATTAATAAGGAACTCAAGAACATTCAAAGTTCCTACAAACCGAAAGTCCCCACTCCGACAAAGCCAAAGACTTCTCTCACAAAAACCATTGCCCCAAAGAAACTCAAAGTCATGGCTCCTCCAAAAGCCACATAAAAACCCACCATGACTCGGAAGGAAACGGTGGCTCAGAAAGCCAAACCACCATCAAAGAAACCGGAAGAAAATCTTGAGGGTGACATAGAAAATGAGAAAGCTCCTTATGAAGAAAAAGAAATTGAGTTTGGAGAAAAGGAAACTGGTCCAGAAGAAGAGAAAACTGGCTCTGAAACAAAAGGAACCAGTTCTGAGGAAGAGGAACCCAGTTCAGGAGAAAAAGAAACTTGTTCTGTTGAGAAAACCGCCGGTTCCACTAAAAATACCACCGGCTCTGTTGAAAAAGAAATTGGTTCAAATGAAAATGTTGATGATGCATGAACGAGGGAGACATAGGTTAATCCGGACACCAATGAGAAAATAGAAACTGAGAAAAATGCTTCTACAATGGGTCCTCTCCCCTCCACAAGAAAGAGACTTCGTGCAATACTTGAAGATAACAAGGCTGATGAGCCCTTGGAGGAAGAACCCATCTTAACACTTTTGCCTAAAAAGTAAACGAGAGCAACTCGAACCACGACACAGAAGAGGAAACGTGTTATGTCTGCCCAAGATGCATCCGAGAAGGAAATCGCTGATGAGAAAGTCGAGCCAAAAGAACATGTCAAGACTTGCACTAAAATCATTCTCATCTTCAGTGACCAATACAAGGCCGATGACTTCAACCATCTGTCTAAACTGGATCTGCCTCCGTAGACATTCGAATTTTATGTTGAAGTGCTAAAGTGCAACCTCCACAGTGGCCACAGATACTTCATAACTTGGAATGACTCCTCCCCGACCTTTAAAACTTTCAAACAAGCCATTTAAGCCCAAAAATGAGTTGAGTTACTCTAGATAGATTGTCATGTGTATATCTCGGAGGTGGCTCAATCCTATGCCACAGTCACTGTTGATGTGGCATCTGGAACTCTTTCCGCTCTCATCAACAACAAACCTTTTGTTCTTACCACTACCGCTTTCGCCAATCACTTGTCAATCCCATGTTCTGGTCTAAACACTTACCCCAAAAACAGCTGGTCCGAAATTGAAGGCCTTACACCACAACAAATAATGGCCACTCTTAAACCCGACAACAATGGCTCCTTTGTCATCAAAGCAATAGAACTTCAAATCCTTCATCGCATCATGTTTAACCTCATGTTTCGTGTTCTTCTACCTGACAATGAAAATCGAGGGAGATTCTTAATTATGGATATGGTCTTACTTTACCACTTGATTCATCACCAACCCACAAACCTTCTTGTCCTTATGTTCTACAAGATCAGAGATGTGGCTGCTGAAATTCAAGCAGCACGGGGTGATATCAAACTCGTTCTTCCATATGAGAATTGGCTGTCTAAGGTGCTCTTGGTTGAGGGGATGGTCAAGGCTGGTAGCAAAGGAACAGACAATCTTTTTGATTTAATGAATGAAGGTATGTTGTCTAGCATGTACATGGAGGTCCGAAACAATCAAGTCATCTACCGCTATGCCAAGGGTGGGGAAAAGAGTGAACCCTCCTCATCCACTAATCTTGCTCCTCTCACAAAACTGCTTGCTCAAGTTGTTGCAGACATTACCAAGCTTTGTACTAAAGTGGATTCTCTCCGTGATGTGTGTAATGACATTTTGGAGCGCTTGGAGGCTCGCAGAGCTGCAATTTGATTAACACTACCCTTGCCCTATCCTATTTTGTCGATGGCTTATGTTAACCTTGGTCCAAAACAATGTTTGCTATGTTGTGTTCAAACCTCTTATTTTGCATGCTTTAAACTAATGCGGTGTTTGTGTGAAGTCTTTTGATGTGTACTCTTCTTGATGATGTCAAGAGGAGGAAGTGATTAAATTAAGTATTTATGTGATCATGCAAATCTTAGGCCCTCGTTCACCGTAACGCTACTAGAGTCACCGGATATAGTCACACCCAAATTCCAAAGCTCCAATTTGATGGAGAGCTTAACCATATTGATAGTGTACATTTCTAATTGATGTTGTGTTTTTTTGTTGTGTGTTAATTTACATAGCATCATTTCAGCTCTTATAATGTTGTATAAGAGTTGTTACAAACTGAACAATTAAGTAGAATAATGACCATTAAAAATTGATTTAATGGATCATTATTTCACCTCTTAATCTTACCTCATTATCTCAAAGATAATGTAACAACCACAACTAATGTGGTCATTTAATGCATGAATTTCAATACTCCCACTCGGCCACACATCCGAGTCAAAAGGACTCCCATTTGGCCACAAAACCAAGCTCATTAAAATACAACTCAATAACAACTATCAACCACGTCTTATATGGCAAAATGGGGCGGCGTGCGACCAAATATGTAACAAGTAGTGTTATATTTAAGTCTCCATCAAACTAACATAACACTTTCACAATAACGATTCCTCAAATCATTAAAGCAACACGGCAACATACAATGTCCCTTTATGCTATAACATGTTACGTAGTTATATACACAATATAACCGCCGCCCAGGCTTAACATGGTGTAGTTGAATTGACCATTCCTTAGACGCTAATAAAAAACAATCTCAACTTGACTGCTTTCCTAACATGACCCGTTGAACCAACGACTTTATGATTCTCCGAAATCACGCTAAAGTAGCAACATCAAATCTCGATTTCATCTCACAGCTCGAAGTCAAAGGACTTCGTACCAAAATAGGACACGCAAGTTGTTAGGATTATAGTGTTGATGATGATAAGTCCCCTTGTGGTATTTTAATTGTGTGTGTTTGTTCTTAAATATTTCTCAATGTAGCATGAAGAATTTGTCTTAAGATTCAAAATGAAGCATGAAGAATTCTAGCCAAACTTCAAGAGAATCATAGAACATGAAGAATCTGATCAAGAAGAAGCCCTTAGCAAGATAGTTCGATATGTTGTATCAAAGGTAATTTAAATTGCTTGCTCTTGTTAAAGTGTCTGCAAAACCACAGTGCGAGTCACTGTGATTTCTGTTTCAGCGGTATGGGAGAAAAGTTTCTTTAAACCAAAATCCAAAGTTAAAAATATATTTGTAACCTTTTTGGTTTACTTCATTTATTGAAAACAAAGAAAAAGAGAAATTGAGAGAGGGAGACATGTTTTGGAATTTACTTGGGCCACCTTGTCTAAAGTCAAAAAGGGATTTTAACTTCTTTCCCAAAATAGATAAAAGTGAAAGGGTAACTTATGATATCCTACTAACCTTTTTTCAATTATGTAGAACCTTTTTCACCAAGCAGACACAAACCAAAGCACATGTGCAAACTGTTTAGTGTCTCAAAGTTTGTCTTTTGAGAAAAGAGATTTTATATTTTTTTCACCTAACCAATTTATCTTCTATAAATAAAGACACTCTCCTCTCACAACTCTCAAGACTTTTCTAAGCATTCAAGAGAAAATCATTTGCAAATCATTTTTAAACTTTCAAAGTTCTTGTTATTCAAAGTGTTTTGCAGAATCAGTTTCTTGTTTCAAAGTCTTCACTTGTTAACTAAGAAAAAACTCATGTGAAGCAGTTCGGTGCATTGTGACATTTGCAAACTTGTTTGATTATCTTGCGTTTAAGTCAAACTGTTGATCTCCCCGTTCTTTAAGAGAACAATTGAGATCTTTGACTCTGTAAACAAGAAGATAAGAACAAAAGACTCTTGAGGCAGAGAAACCTTGATTTTTAGTGCAATCTTAGTTGATTTGAGTAGTTATTTTATTGTAAGAGGTTTAGTCATTCGAGTGAATTTCTAAACATCAATAAAATAACGTTGGACGTAGGCTTCAGAGTAGAAGCTGGACCAGTTTTAAAAACATCTTGTGTGCATCAATTTCCATTGTCTATCTCTCGCTATTTCATTTCACAAAATTTAGAATGACCACATTCATGCTCACTGTGACATAATCTTGTTGTCTCTCCTTGTGAACTTAACAAACCATTAAGTCCCTCATATAATTGACACCTTGTCTCCATTCTGTCCTTGAACTAAATAGATAAACTTTAAAAAGGGCACTTAATTCACCCCCTCCCCCTCTTAGGTGCTTGGATCCATACTCTTCACAAGTCCATAAAGGGCCCACACAGTAACAGATTAGGGAATCCATCTGTCACTCGTAACGGTCGACAAAACACACATAGTATGATATATGTGTCACAACATAGCTCCCACTACGATGGGCATATCACGCTTCTATGTCGTACGAATCATAAGTCTAGATACTACATAAGTATCTAACCCAAGCACCTAGATTGATATACACAATATCCAATCCAACACTTGTGATTTGGTTCAAAGCTTTAGTACGAAAATAGGGTAACTTTTCATACTACGACTACAAAAATCTCATCTTAGACTTACTAAGGCGACTATATAACGAGTCAATATCTTTCCCATACAACTCATGTACAACGATAATCCCCAACACTCACTAAGTGTTAAGTGTTTCAGTCTCATCTTGCCCACTACACAAGTGTTAAGGCAATTACCTGTGTGACTAGGCAATCTAAAAGCTTGGTGATATCTTATGTGCCTCATCCTGCAACCAATGCATATGAACATTTTCACAAGAAACAAAATCTTTATCCAAAAATGCCCATCATCAAACAAATTCACAACTCAACAAGATTAAACATAAGTTGACGCTTTTGCACAATTAGCTCAACACATGAACTAATTAAGAACACATCTTATAAAAAAATATAAAACGCCAATCATCTTGTTAGTCTTACTTGATGACAACTCTTAGTTCCACACAAGAACTAATCTACTATTACCACAAAGGCCGAAGTAAAATTCACTTGATTACATATCATTGTGTGAGCGTGTAAAGGATCAATTAGGTAACCAATTACTTATCAATCACTAGATTGACGTTCAACCATGTACTAAACAAGGTACACATCAAAAGACCAACTACATTAGAACAACACATTTACTAACATCAAACTATATTACATATCTAATAAATATCACTAGATATCTAGTAAGCATCGACTAAAGCATATAAAACACGTAATGATATCGAGTAACCCTTCACCGTTACCTTTACGCGTTTTCAATCGATTTCTAAGTCTTCCTCCACTAGGTAGTAATCCTTATTGGAGTCTTGAAGGTCTCCACCTATACAAAGGCGAAAAAAGATGAATATAATTCACCTTTGAGAAAGACAGAAAAATTGAAAATGAGAAAGACGGTAATTTTATTACCACACAAGGTAGAGGACGATGAGAGCGGAAGATTAAGATGAAAATAAGGAGATTTGAGTGAGTAATGAAGGAGTAGTGAGGAGCTTGAGTTTGATTGAAAATGATGTTGGGGTTTTGGTGGTTTGTATGAGGAAGAAGAAGTGAGTGAAGAGGATGAGTGGAAAATGAGGGAGTTAGGGTTATAAGGTGAGTGAGTGGAAAAAGTTGAGGGAAAAAGCCCAAAATTTGCCTCAAGGCGTAACTCACACGAAATTTCGAGTAGAGTCCGAATACGAACTCGGATTTGCTAAATTAGACACTAGAAACTAAGTTCTAGACTAAATCTGAAATTTCGCTGAAAAGTGTCCGTACAATATTTTTAATATAAAAATAGGGTACATTTGCGGGTGTTACATCGTACGCTAAAGGTTATACTATATTCTTATTTAGAGGTCGTGTACATAATAACTTTTATCAAAGTATACCTCTAAATCCAAAATTAGATTGAGCTCATTATAACTTTTATACGTCTCTATAGAAATAAAAACTACAATAGTTCTATTTCCCTTGTAGGTCGACATTTAATCATGGCTAGTCGTCACACGAATCATTATTATATGTATTGAATACATTGATGAGAACCATAACACGTATCTAATACCCAAAAATTGCATTTAGCAAAATAAATGTCGATCATATAGATGTTATAGGTGAAAGTACTTTTAGGTGTAGTACACCTAATTTCTTCAGAAAACTTGGGGCAAATTCTTTTATAGTGTCCTACACTGTAATAATAGAAACCTTGCATTGGGTTTGACTTTGCTATTCAAAATAGCCTTGCCTTTTTTTTCTTCGCCTTGTGCCAACATCTTTTTAACCTAATCTTGAACCTCGTCCTATTCTTAACCATTAAGAATAAAAAACATCGCTCTTAGAGCTCCCACTCACTTTCATGAATCTCTATTTAGAAAAGTAGATTAGAATTATTATGAAGACTATTATTCATTTCATTCATGATTTTACCTTTAAAAAGGATCGACCTTTCAAGAAGTGACTACGGTATTTGGTTAATCATGATTTCAAATAAATCGAGAAACCTGGTCGTCCCAACTGATATGGCCTCTTTTGAGGTAAGCCTCGATAAGGAGCATTATGAGGGCATACCAAAAAATACTAATATTTTCTTTGGAGCAAAAAGATTGATGCACCATTGTAATAAGAAGACGTCATTTTAAAAACTCAAAATGATTTGGACAAAGTGTGACATATTCGTATACTCTTCATAAGAGACATTTGCAATAGTGAATATGAGGATCAAAAGGAAAATATTCATTTTGTCTTTAGATATGGTGGTTTAAACGGAGATTTAAATCGCAATCAAAAAATGATACCGTATAAATTAATGGAAACTCCTTTCCACGATTGAACGGATTTAAAAGTTTGTCAGAAGGATAAAATATTTGTCATTGCGCGAATATTATAAATATTTAACATTCATTGTTTATATATAATTCATTTTTAAAACAATTTTTAACAAGTCACTCATATAATGACCCCTCACGAAATTATATAAGTGATTCCAAGACCGCATTTTAGATAAAAATGAACATGTTATGCCCCTTTTATGTAATAAACGGTAAGTCAACATTTTGACTAATTCTACACCCAGAACTCTCGGTCGACGGATTTCAACCAAATTCATCTCCTAGTCCCAGGATAACGTTTATCCTGTTGAGTTCGACCCAATTTAGGCGTGTGATTAGACCTGGCAAACGGGTCAACCGGGTCGGGTTCGGGTCGGGCCAGTTCAGGTCGGGTCGGGTCGGGTCTTTCGTTGATTTTAGGTTAATTCGGGTCGGGTCGGGTTATTTCGGGTTTCGGGTTTGTTTCGGGTTAGTTGTCGGGTCCATTTCGGGTCAACCGGGTCGGGTTATTTCGGGTCGGGTCATTTTCGGGTCAAAGAATAAGAGACAAAAGGCCATTTTAAGTCTTTTCGGTTCAATTAAAGTTATGTTTTATCGGGTCATTTTCGGGTTGAGTGGTTTTGGATCGGGTTATTTTCGGGTCGGGTCAGTTACGGGTCAAGAAAGATCGGGTCATGTTCGGGTCGGGTCGGGTCTAATCGGGTTTGGGTCACATTCGGGTGTTGTAGTTCGGGTCAATTTTGGGTCACGGGTCGGGTCAATCGGGTCGGGTTGCTTTTGCCAGGTCTACGTGTGATTGCATCACCCTACTTACCAGAGGTAAAAAGGGTCCACGTTGTGGTTGCCCTAATGAACACGGGGTTCATAGGTACTTCAATTGGTAAGGCTAAATCTCATTTATTTTTTAAGTTATGTGAGAGGTCTTGTCAATTTAGTTATTAATTCCCTATAAGTGACCTAAATCGGTGAATTTTGAATAACGTTGAATTGACAATTAAGAAATAAAAATGCATGTTGGCGATTTTGGCATGAGCGGAAAACATAAAGCAAGCAAATAATAAATCCTAGTATGGTCACCTAGCTAATCTAAATAACTAGACGATTACAAAATTGGAAACCAACTCCTTAGCCCCTTGCCTCTTCATGGAACACGCTTCATAAAGACACCGTCTTTTGGAACACCGACTTCGGGATTCTCCGTCTTCATAATAATTAATTAAAAAAAGATACAAATAAAATTACTATTATACATTTGATCTAGAAAATGAAATTAAAATTATTACAAACGGCGATACGAGATCGCAAATAAAATTACAGCCGAATCGGTATTCCTTACATTACGGGTAATACCGATTAAAATAATCTAGGTCATACTAGGTACAACTTGAATTAAAAAAAAATAAACAAATGACATTCATTCATTCAAAAATAACAACATAAAATAAAATGCTGTAAAAATCATGCCAAAATCGCCCTTAACACTTATCATGCTCATTCTAACTCGATGTTATGGATTGTATCGATTGTTTACCATTAAATATCAATAATCAACACGTAAATCGTATTTAAGCTCAAACTAATTATCTAAACTGACTGAGAACTCAAAATTAGTCCCCACTAATTTTGTTTGTATTTAATTAGTTTGAATTGATCGTATTTGCTAAATATAGAGGTTTAATCACAACATTTATGAAATAAACCCAAAATAAAATATAAACATCATAAAAATTTAAAATAAAAAATTTTTACATTCTGGAACATTTCCAGAAACTCCAAAAACCAGAAAAATTTGCCCAAAAATTTTGAATTAAATTTATGAACAAATAGACTTGTATTTATCGGTTTTATCAAATAAAAAACAATAAATATAGTAAAATAGTGAAAAAAAACTACAAAATTTCACCAAGATTATATAAATTAGATTATAAAATGTACCAAAACTTTTCAAGACCAGAAAAGGACATTTCAATTTTATGAACATAATCATCTCACTTTATCGACTTTTATCTTATAAAAATCAATAATCATGCAAAACTTAATTAAAAATCACGAAATTTTACATACAGTATGTAAAACATGCATGTGAGATCATATAAAAATTTCATGACTAGAATCAACATGAAACTATTTTTAGTTACTTTTAACATAAAAAATGCATATTAACTTGATTTAAAGGCCTTAAATAAAAATAAATAGCAAATCAATCCCTGAAATCACCAAATTTGACCACAACCATTTTGAGGTCAGTAGGTACGCATGCAAATCAAAAAATTTCGTGCAAACCAATTTTAACACAAATTTTCGGTTTTACTCAAGTTATCGTATAACTCGATTTTAATATTTAAAATCAACATGTATGTAACAATTGAGTTTTATTATATAAATGCGCTATTGTGGAGGACACTTACTCCAACAATATAAACGCTACAATCAAATCGGGACAGAAGCCGAACACGATCGGCTCTGATACCACTATTGGAAAATATGCGTATCTCAATAGCGGAATAGGTACGCATATTAATTCCAAAGCGGAACACGATCGACGTGCCGCTTTCTGTCCACAAAACCAAAAACCAAGACCGATTCCCGGTGGCTACTAGAGTCACCAAATATAGTCACACCCCAAATTCCAAAGCTCCAATTTGATGGAGAGCTTAACCGTATTGAAAGTGTACATTTCTAATTGATGTTGTGTGTTAATTCACATAGAATCATTTCAACTCTTATAATGCTCTATAAGAGTTGTTACAAACTGAACAGTTAAGTAGAATAATGATCATTAAAAACTGATTTAATGGCTCATTATTTCACCTCTTAATCTTACCTCAGATAATGTATAACAACCACAACTAATGTGGCCGTTTAATGCATGAATTTCAATAGTGTGCATCACTACTAAACCTCAGATAATGTATAACAACCACAACTAATGTGGCCGTTTAATGCATGAATTTCAATAGTGTGCATCACTACTAAACCCTTTTCCTTGTCCAAAGGAAGTAAGCTTATCATAAGTTTCAGTATCAAATTGAGGGTCCCTGAGGAGCCTTAAAAATGCATATTTTGTTGGAGTAGGTGTCCTCCACAATAGTGCGCCACATAATAAATCTTATTAAGGAATATAATTGGGATATTTATTGACTATATATATGATTAGTCAGTTGATTAACGTAAATCAATAACGGTTGGCTGACTAGAGTTTGACGTTATTGTCGTTTGACGGCGGTGATCAACTGATCCCTTTCGGTCACACCTAAAGGATGAAATCCAAATAGTAACTAATTATTTGTATACGATACAGTTAATTAGTACATTACATATATTCGATATGTACGAGAGTTAATTGTTAGAAATTGAGTTAAGAACTCAAATTCGATTAAACTTATTTTTCAATTATGCGATAATTGACTAATAAATTTATATCTTATTTTAATACGATTAAATAAGATTTAACTTAGTAATTAATCGTTAAATTACTAAATTAGTTGAGGTTTTGAGATAGAGGTAATTAGTTAATTATATTTACAAGGAGTTGTAAAATAAATTAACTAAGCATTGTGGGACCCATTATATATTGATATAATGGTAAAATATTACTTAAAATGTTAAGTACATATTATTTATTTAATTGAGTCATATAATTGTTATATGATCAAATTAACACTTAATTATACAAGATAATTAACCATATGATCAATAAGTATTTGTGAGACAAATATCAAAAATCAAAATGGACCAAACTAGGCCATGTTGGCCGGTTATGTTGTAGTTACAAAGGTGATGATTGTTGTTCTTGTTTACACTCTTTAGTTACAAATTGAAAGTGACTTAACAAGTAGAATACAATCATCATTTATACTACAACACTCCACTCTAATGCATGTGATCAAATTGAACAAAATAAGAGTCATTTTTGGACTAAATGGTCCGGCCATTTTGGCTATATAATGAACAAATGTTGTTCATTATTTGACTACTTCATTTTGTGCAATTTTTACACTTCTCTCTAAAATCCTTCCTCTCACTAAAAACTCTCATATACTAATATTTCCTAAGTATTACTAGTGTAGTAATATAGTCTAATATTAGTAGTATATTATCTATCTTATTATCTAGTTAATAATAAGGGTAGATTATTTGGTGTCATCTTGGTGCAACTTGAAGGAGGTCTTCTAGTTTGGAGATTTCTTGTGTTCATCCATATTTGTAGCTCAAGAACAACAAGAAAGAGTTCTTGTTGTGCCCATATATATTTCCATATCAATGTGAGGAAATTTCTTCTTTTATATAAATGTCTTTATATTTGCATGCATGTTACATAGATCATTAAATACTAAATTAACAAGTAATTTAGCAACTAATTAGAAGAGTCTAATTAAGTTCTATGGACTTTCATGTGGTATGAGAGCTAGCTTGTAGCATGCATGTTCATTTTGAACATTTTTATTAAAGTTATAAGATAACAAATAAATCAAAGATTTTGAGTTAAAATACAATTCTGACGAAAGTTTTTGGTGCATGTATACCTACTGACCTAAAAATGTTTGTGGTCAAATTTCGTGATTTTAGGGATAAATTTGCTATTTATTTTGATTTTTGGCGTTTAAACCGAGTTAACATGCATTTTATGAGTTAAAAGTTAACTAAAAATAGTTGCATGTTGATTCTGGCCATGAAATTTTAGTATGATCTCATATGCATTTCTTACATATTGTATGTAAAATTTCGTGACTTTACTTATCTATTGCGTGTTCATTGATTTTTATACGATAAAAGTCGATAATATGAGATTATAATGTTCATAAACTTGAAACGTCCATTTACGGTCTTGAAATTTTTTTGTACATTTTACATTTTGATATTGATACTCTTGGTGAAATTTCATAATTTGTTTCACTGTTTTACTATATCTAATGTTTTTATTTGATAAAACCATTAAATACAAAGCTATTTGTTCATAAAATTAATTTAAATTTTTTGAGCAAATGTTTTTTATTTTTATAGTTCCTGGAATTGTTCCAGAATGTACAAAATTTTTGGTTTCAAATTTTATGATGTTTATATTTTATTTTGGTTTTATTTCATAATTGTTATGATTAAACCGCAATATTTAGCAAATGAAATCAAATCGATCTAATTAATGACCAAAAAAATTAGTAGTGACTAATTTTGAGTTCTAAATCAGTTTAGTTAATTAGTTTTAATTTAAATGAGATTTAAATGTTGATATTGATTTTTAATGGTTAAAAATCAATGAATCCCGGAAAATTCGAGCTACAATGAGCATGAATGAATTTAGGACGATTTTGGCATGAATTTTGCAGCAATTTATTTTATTTATGTTTGAATGAATGAATGTCATTTATTTAATAATTTATGCAAATATTTGTACCTAGTATGGCCTAGTTATTTTTAATCGTTATTACCCGTAATGTAAGGGAATAACGGTTTGGTTGTAATTTTTATTGCAATCTCGTATCGCCGGTTTGTATAATTTAATAATTTTATTTTATAGAATAAATGTATAATAGGAATTTGTATATTTGTATATTTGTAATTATTTTTATGAAGACCGGTGACTCCCTCAAGACGGTTCCATTTTGGAAGGTGTTCCAAGTGAAGAGGCAAGGGACCAAAGAGTTGGTTTCCGAATTTGTAACTATCTAGTTAATTTTGATTAGCTAGGTGGCCATACTAGGATTTTATTGTTGCTTGGTTGCTTGCTTTATTTCCGCTCATGCCAAAATCATCACACATGCATTTTATTTACCGTTATTGTCAATTCAACATTATTTACAATTCACCGACTTAGTTCACTTATAGGGAATTAATAACTAAATTGACAATATCTCTCACATGTTTAAAAAAATTGAGATTAGCCTTCTCCAATTAATAACCCTTTGATCCCGTGTTCATTAGGGCTAACCCCAACTCTCGTGGGTCCCTTTTTTACCTCGGGTAGTAGGGTATACATCACAAGCTAAAATTGGGGGATTGGACTCACGAGATAGCGTTATCTTGGGAACCTAGGGATGGATTTAGTTGAAATCCGTCAACACAAGAGTTCTAAAGGTAGAATTAGTTCAAGTAATGACTTACCATTTCTAGATAAAAGTAGCATGCGATGACTATTTTTTATTTATAGATGGGTCTTGGAATCATTTATATAATTTAGTGAGAGGTCATTATATGAATGCTTAACTTGTTAAAATGTTTTTCAAGTAAATTAACAATGAATGTTTATATATTTCTTTTTGTTTTAGTTACCATATTCGCATAATGTCGACATCATCAAACGTTGCAACCTTGGGTAAGGACTCATGGTTGAGATCCGTCATGGACAAGTGTGTCCTAAAGGATGACGGAAGTAACTTCGTTGAATAGGGGTCAACGATCAAGAGCGTCGTGTTATCCGATAACGTGCTTCGCTACTTGGTCGAAGAGACCCCCACCGAACCCGCGCCAAGATCGTCTGCGGTGGTTCGGGCCGAATATGACCTTTATTTAAAGGTTGCTAATGACGTCAAGAATGTCTTGATTTGGTCAATCTCACCCAAACTCAAACTCCAATTGATTTCTCTCAATGCATATGCGATATTCACGAGGATCCCTTCGATGTTTTCGCAAGCCCTAAAATTTCTCCAATATGATGCACTTACAATGCTTTGACGCTAAGCTTCAAAGGGCCAAATTGGCCCACACGTGTCAAATGGTTGAGCACGCGCCACTTAGAGCGTCTAGGGTGC